>JAFNEN010000607.1:0-245000 GCA_019343175.1 Oedothorax gibbosus
AATTAAATAAAAATATGAAAAACAAGGTAAAATAAAAAATTACCCTGAAACAATTTTATTAAATAAATTGACCCTAAATTCGTCATGGATTCGTCATTCATTTTTAGATGTTTTAAAAAAATTAGTTTTAATTATTTTTATCAAATAAAGTTTTGAAAAATTATTATTACAATTTATTCAAAAGTTATGATTCCATTTTTTCCCCTTGTTTTATACCATTTAATTTTGGATGCATAATGAATCTATTTCACAACTTTTTGAGTTTTAGAATAAAAAAAATAATAAGTTATGACTGGAAGGGTAACAAAAGTAAAGTGATCCCCTAATTGTTTTGAGCAATGTATTTTTTCTATGGTTCTATACGAAGAGGAATCGTTAATTTTGATTTTATCTCTTGAAAGCCTACACCTAAAAATAATACCAGAAAGAAAATATGCTGTTGATCCCATAATTAAAGGTCGAGCAAAACTTGGCGAATATCACCATTTGCTTCCGGAATTTAAAGAAGATCCGTCAAATTTTTATGAATATTTTCGGATGGAATCCTTTACCTTCAATTACATTTTAAAAATGATTGAAGGTAAATTAATCAAAGATTAATGCAAATTTCGTCAAAACATTTTCCGTATCCATTCCAGCCAAATCAAAATAAACCTCAGAATTACCGCACCACGTGACTAAACTAAGCGCTGAAATCTGAAAACCAGAATGAATATTTCATTCCGGAAAAAACCAGACGCTTATTTTCTGCTCGCCAGGTCGGCGCATGCGCACTCACTTGAAATAAGTAGTCGGGTTAGAGCGGGTTTTCGGAAATCAGAAAACCAGTCCCACTGAGAGCGTACCCTAGGATGAGTTTTTCCGATGAGATTCCGATCAAGTGTCAAGAAGAAATCGATAAGAATCCGATGAGTAGTAATCGAAATCTCATCGGGCGATGGAATTTCGAACACTTTGCGATAAAATTCCGAACAGTTTACGACATGTTAGTACAAAAGTTTTAAACGAGATGGCGACACTATTTCTTTCTGTTAGTCGGGTAGAATTCAACTCGTTTCGAATTCAGCTGGGGGACAGAACCCCCAACCTCGGGCTCCGCACTCTTGACTTGCAACTGGAACCGTGCGTTAAACCTCACGGCTATCGACGCTTGCACTATAATTGAGTTTAAATAAAGAGGTCAAAAGGTTGATCGTTAAAGAAGTTTTATGTTATTGATTAAGACATTTTAATTTTGATTTTTCCTTTTAAATATTAATTTAAGTTAACAGTACTAATAGAAATATCTTAAATTTAAAAATAACTCTTGGTAACTTACGTATTGAAAAGTTGTTTGGTTCATAATATTTATTCAAAAATCTATTTTCTTTAAGTTAAGTTTTTCAAAAATTAATCATGGCCAAAAAGTTAAAAATAATTTCCAAGTACATAAAAGAAATAGTTATCACACAGTAAAAATATTTCTCTTCGCACGTAATTAAAAATTTTGTGTGTAAGTAAATAAAAAATAACTATTACCATTATTAATCGTAACAGCTTTCAATTTTTTAGAAAACATTCGATTTCGTATATTTTTCGCATACGAAGTTGGTAGGTGCACGCGTTTTCGTCACTTTTTCAATGGAAGAACGTACTAAGGCTGTGTCCTGACTACGACATCAAATGCCACAAATGCAACAAAACTTGGCGACTTGGCAGAGTCAGCCACATGCTATTGCATCGCTTGGCGCCGTCGCCAAGTTTTATTGCATTTGTGGCATTTGATGTCGTAGTCAGGACACAGCCTAAGAATCCTTAGCATTTTCTTTCACCGAAATCGCCCGATTTCGGAACGATCGTTTAGTGGAAGAACGTGCTAAGTGACACGTTTGCGGAAAAATTTCAGACTTTCACTTGCATTAATAGCAAAAAAATGGTTATTTTGTATTTTTAATCAAAAAGAATTCAACAAAATGCAATTAATATTTCCTAATTAACTTTAATTATTAAATATAATCAATAAAATAAAATTTATATTGAGTAAAACTGGGTTTTGAGTGCATTTTGTAAAATAGGAAAAAAATGCATTTTGATTATAAATTTAAACGGAGTTAAAGGTTTTAACATTTTATAAAATATCTTCTACTTTGAATGTCATCTGATTTTTATTGTAATAAACATAGATAATTTAGTAACGAACAGATGGTATAATTAAAACAAAGTTGCAGCTGCTCTATTAAGAAGCAAGCGGAAAGCTGAATTTTTGCCTGAAAGTGCGAATAGCAGCTTATACGGTAAGTACAAATTTAATCAAGATATTGCTTTGTTATGTAAAACTAAATATTTTTATAATAATTGATGTAAAAATAAAGTGACAAAGTATAAAACGTTATAAGTTCTTAATATTTATTAAATATCGATGACTTTAAAAAGTACTATGCATCACGATTGTAAAAATAAATTGTTTAAACGATCCTATTCTACTGTTGTAGAAATGCTGTAAATTAAAGTAGTTTTCTTAAAATTGATTAAACCCTTAATTGAAAAGGAGAAAGAAAAACGTAAATAACCTTAGGATCTATATCTTGCCAGACAACTTATGTTTATTTTTTTTTAATATCAAAGTTTGTTTTTAAATTAGATTATTCTTATCTAAAAACTACATTTAAAATTTTATTTTGCGAAAACTTACATTCTTGCATTATTAAAGTCTTTAAAATTTAATATTTATTTTATTCACATGCATTTGTGTTTCTTTTACTATCTTTTTGTATATGTTTTATTAAGTTGATTTGTCTTATTATTCTTCAAACTATTTAGTTTATAATTTCAGTGAGAATGGTATTTTTTAAAAAATATTTTCAATTAAAAACTTACTCATCTAACATTAAGCAAGAAGTTCTAAAATAACTTATATAACCTACTTTCTTTTAACTTAAATACTCAAAGAAATCCTTATAGCAGGGACAGACGGACGAACAAAAAGTATAAGATAGGTGACTGATATCTTTAAAAAAAACTAGGGATGTGTAACACTATATATCAATACGCTCATTTAAAAGTTATATATACCTTATAAAGTATTTTCAATAACTTTCAAACCTAAAAAGTTCTATGGCAGCTACTCCTTTCACATGCACAATATTGTAGAAAACTTTATTTTGACGTCCGACTAGTACAGGGAACACGTGTATCAAATTTGAAGTCTGTATCTATTTTCCTTGTTCAGCAATACCTTTAAAATCCAAAAAAGTTAATAGCAGCTTACTTGCGCATGCGCAATTTTCTCGAAAACCTTATTATGACGTTCAACAGGAACTAGGAACCCGTGTACTAAATTTGAAGTCCGTAGCTCTTTTATTTCGAACTGTAAAGTAGTTTCAGACAGACTAGACGGATCAATGTAAAAAAAAAAAATTAGAATGAGCACCCTCCAAAACGTGTAGAAAGCACAAAATCTTCATTTTGATTATTGACCCCCATCGCAATAATTTTATTACCTTATATTTTATATCAGGTAATTGAAAGTAATAAGTTTAAAAATTAGACGGGTATAAAGGAAGTTGGGGGAGGGGTGGGGGGTAGTAGGACGTACGGACAGAAACAAAATAACAGACGTACAGGCAGGTGGCCAAATACTATACATTGTAGTCATATAATTTTTAACTTTCGAACCAAAAAAAGAATTTTCGAAATCAGGCACTTTGGATCGGAAACTGAAAGGGATATGGACGAACACAGACAAAAAAAAATGATGGACGGACAGGCAAACGATTAAAAAGTATAAAAGAGATCTGTGAAGTCCTATCTTCTAAACAGAAAAATAATTTTGAAAATCGGAAGGTTAGTACAGAAATTATAAAACGAGTACCAAAATTACCTAAAAAATGTCACTTAGCACGTTCTTCCACTAAACGACTGCCAAAATCTGAAGCACTTCGGAGAGGAAGAACGTGCCAAGTGCATGTGTCAAGCGTGTTTTGTAAATTTCGTGTTATTACGTAAATTACGGTTAAGCCAAAAGCCACCAAGCATTTTGAAGAACCAAACTAAAATATCATGCAAAAAAAACTATGATTTTGTGAATGACAGAAAAGTTGGAAACTAAAAACTTTGAAGCTCATTATCTCGTTTTCACCTTTTTGTCACTTAGCACGTTCTTCCACTAGCTCTTCAGTTCTGACGATCACGAGCAAGACGGGTTGAAAACTTTAACTTGCAGACAACATTTGCAAGTTTATTTGCTCGTGGACAATAAGAATAATTTAGAGGATATATTTCATTGATGATTTCATATTTCTTTTAAAACAAAGTTCTATTGGCTTCGTTTAATATATATTACTTTAATGAGTTTAATAACACATTCTAGTTAGTTTTTTGAAGTATCGTCGCACTAGAGCTACACGAGGGCTATTGGCGACTGGCGTCGTATATTTTTGAACCACAGTCAAGTGACGAGCCGACACCTGAGTAGGCACCCAACGCAACCGTTAACGGCGACATCGTACGCGGCGTTAGGACTTTGAAGTATATTTAACGTGCACTTCCTCTACACGGGGTATTATTCGTCGGACATTTTTGGCTGCACGGGCCGTTTATAGGTCGGCAGTTATTTTGGCGATGCCCGGACCCGAACCTGAGACCTTTCGCATGCTGGCGAGTGCCTAACCGACTGGGCTCCCCAGCCCATAACACATTCTAGAGATTTCTGATTCTTGCTATAAAATATCATTATTCACATTTTCAGGAAAATGCAAATTACTTTTTGAATATTAGAAATAAAATATCATTTCTATGTGCTTAACACTTAAAATAAAATAGTATATACAAACTTTAAAAACAAAAAAAAATCTGGCATTTAGTAAAGGGAAAATTCATTTTGTATGAAATACACGTAGTAAGGCTCACTTCAGTCAGCACAAGCACGTGTTATAAACGGTGTGATCCGTTCAACAATAGTTCAGGTACAAAAGTTATTGAAATGATACGTTTAAGAAACCATGAGAATATAGTCCTTCGATGAATGACTTATTTGGACTTTTTAAAGTAGTGTTGAGATCAAACGATCGGTAGAGGGCGCTGCTTTCATGACTGCGAATTTTGCACTTGTAATTTGGATTATAAAAATCATTATTATGAAAAGTGTAAATTAAAAGATATGATGAGCCGTTAGAGATCTTACGATGAAATCAAATTATATTAACCATCATCTATTAAAATTTCAAATGTAGCTTTGAAATATTATATATCATCTTAAGGATGTATCTTATCTTCCTATACCTAGAAGGGCTTAATTTTTTTTCTTAATAGTTTCCCTTAAAATTTTCAGCACAGTTGAAAAATATAAATTTTAGATCATGGACCATATATGATAAAATAAATTAGAAAAGTCGCAAACAGATAAAATTTCTCTTGAGAAAGCTTCGTTGTGGTCGATACTTTTACTCCTGAAATTTTTCTTCTAACGCATGCCATTTGGAAAGCAACCTATGCAAACCCCAGATTACAACTATTTGAAAAGTGGCGACTTGTTCTTGCTTGAGAAAAGCATGCGCAGGAGTTAGGATACAATAGTTTAAACCTGGATAAGGCACAAAACAACAACTTCCATAAATATTTTTGTCGTTTTCGCAGAGCAGACGGAAACTTTAAACAAATATTAACCCGAGTACACTGGGACAGACATGCTCATTGCTCGTTAAATCTGTGAAGTCCAAAGTCTCGACGGTGTTGAACTCGTCACTTGATTGCGACTTTAAATTACAATTAATAAATGGCTGTGTTAAAGCTCTTAAAGAAGGATAAAAAAAAAATAGAAAGCCTGAAACGATTAAATTACCAAATAAACAAACAATACACGCGTTGGCCCAGATGGTTTAGTTGGTTTGATTGCAGCTTATTACGCTAAAACTTTGCGCACCCACCGGGTGCGGGCTCGATTTTTGCTTATACCCTAGGTGTACTTTTTCTTTCTGTGTCTGCCTTCCTGGACGACTTCCTCTCTGATCAAGCACACAAACCGGAAAATGCATGTACCAACCTACTACTGAACAAGCAACGCAATTATCTAACTTTATCTCCAATTTCAAATCTTATATTCCTTTAAAATAATTAACAGTTATTCATGTAGTTGTTATTAATTCTTGTTTTTTATGAAAGATATCAAAACAATAATGAATTTCCCCCCTTATCTTCTGTTTATATGTAACTTAGCATTAGGTATTAAGGGTGTTGAACCAATTACTACCATACCAGCTGCTTTAGGTACAATAAGTCTTTTAGCTGGCTATGCTGGATATAATTATATCAAGTGTATAAACTCTGAATGCTGTGCTAAAAATTGGACTAACTTTAATTATTTAGGTAAGTTAATTGTAGTTAGCCTGACCAGATTTGTATCAGTGATTAACTTTCCACTATAAAATCACCATTAAATTTTCTTAGTTCATATTTTATTTACGTTTTTTTTTATTTAAAAAGACTATTTAAAATAATAAACAGAGACTATTTGCACAATTTTTACAGCTAGATAGTTGCATAACAAACTAGACGCACTGCGAAATGCAGTACGTCTGGTCTTCCTAATTATAGTAAGTATTTCTCAACTCTAAATCGTCAATTTTACTAAAAAATCTAATAATGTACTTATTTCCGCTTAAATGCTTAGTTTAAAATATTTTTTTAAAAAACAAACAATGTAACATATATTGTTGAAAATCCTCTTTGCTGTTGATTCTTCCAAAATAAAATTAAATACAATTCATTTTTTCACTCACAAAATATTGCAGGGTTAATTTTAATTTGACGGTGCTTCTGTCGCCAAGGGATTTGGCGCTTTTGTAGGGAGCGATAAACAATTTTTTTTGGTGATACGGCATTTTCTGGTGAAATGCGTTGTGCGGATGTTATGCGCGTGGGATTTATTTTGTTCTAATTGTCCAATTAGATGTTTTGTTAATTTTTGTCCAATCGCCGGCGCTGGTAATACTTGCGTGGAATTTAGGTTGCACGGAAATATTTTTCTCTATTAAATTAATTTTTGTTCTATCGTCATTTCGTGAGGTTTCGTTTTGCGGTTACGTTTGGCTTTTGAACATCCTATTATTATGGGTGGTGCGTATTTAAATTCTGAATTTTTAATCGACTTGAAGAGGGCTGGACAGCTAGCTGTCATTCAGTTTTGAAAGACTAACAAAACTAACTTTTTTTGGTTTTGTTCACAAATAAAACTAAATTTTTTTAGTTTTGCTTTGTAAAACAAAACTGCCCGCGGCCCCAAACCAATATTTAGGCTTTCAATGGGCCCTACAATACTGCCCCATGTTGGATACTGATGTTTTTTAGAGAAAACAAAATTGCCCGGGGCCCCAAACGAGTATTTAGGCCTTTAATGGGCCCTGCAATACTGCCCTATGTTGGATACTGATGTTTTTTAGAGAAAACAAAATTGCCCGGAGCCCCAAACGCGTGCGTACTGGATTGCCACTCGTGTAGCTCTAGTGCAACGAAAATTCAATATAAGCCCCGGAGCCCCAAACGCGTGTGTACTGGATTGCCATTTGTGCAGCTCTAGTGCGAGGATAATTCAAACTAAACTAAACTGGATTGCCACTCGTGTAACTCTAGTGCGACGAAAATTCAAACGAAACTAAACTGGATTGCCACTACTAGCCAGTTGTGTAGTGTAAAGTTTGTTTTGTGTTGCCCAAAGCAAATCAAAACCCTAAGTCTGTTTTTTTTGTCAAAAGTAACTAGGGTTACTGCATCGGCGGAAAGGAATCTGGCAATGGGGAAACACGCAAGTTTCGACAAGTTGTTGTTTTTGGAACCGCACCAAGCAGCACCGTGAAATTAAAATTTACCGACTATACTTCCAAGTGTCGCTTGGCGAAATTGGCGATTTTAGTTTGTTGAATCCAATACCTTCCTTTATCCAATTTCTCCATAATATTAGGGGATTTTGCAAATTTGGATTTTTTGTTAGTTTTGTTTTTGGAAATACATATCCTCGTAACGGCCTAATAAATGTTTTCTACTATACTAGACATCCTTTTTTTTTGTCTCACTACCCTGCGCATCAGATTATACTTCACTACATCTACCTTTTTCTCTGACACTTAAACAAACCCAAATAGTATTCAACCAAACCTTAATTAAATAGATCAAATTCATTGTACAATAGTAAAAAAATTCTTATATGCAAATTTCAATGTTTATTTAAACCCTATCACGAAACCCTTGTAGTTTGGTTCCCAGTTCTTCGCACGCATAAGCGTGAACCTGTCGATAGTATTTCTTGCTAAGAATGTATATATGTAAATAAATGTTCTAAGTTTCTCTTTATCAATTCCTGGTTATTACTAAGCAAAACTAAATCCACACCAACATAAGCAGACTTCTCGCAGCTTCTGGATAGTTTTGAATGCCTGATATTCTTCACGTGATGCGTCCTTTCTTTGTTGCTTCAATATAAAAAAATTACTGGTGAGAAGGAATTAAAGAGGGAATCTCGTGATTTTTGGTCCTAAAAATCTGGTCACATTAAAACATCATAACCAAGGTTCTTATAAACAAATTTTAACTTTAATTCTAGGACTGGAACAAGACCTGCAAGACCATGTGTTTGGTCAACACTTTGTGGATCACATAATACCGAGATCCCTTAAAGGCCACATACAGAACCAGAATCCGAAGAAAGCCCTAGTGATGTCTTTCCATGGTTGGACTGGGTGTGGAAAAAACCATGTCAGCCAAATCATCGCCAAAAACTTGTATAAAAGAGGAACCGAGAGTGATAATCAGCATTTGTATATAGGCTCTAGAGATTTTGCTCACAAGCAAGATATTCATAAATATAAGGTATATCCGCAAAGTAAGTACCTACTATTAGGTTATACAAAAAAAAAACGTGTACTGATACAGAAACTAATTTATTTTACATAAATCTACAACTCTTAAACTACTTTTTTACATAGCTTCCGAAATTTTGTAGGCACTTGCCATAGCGTGCACAAACTGTTGTATCCCTTCTTCATAGAAGGTTAACACCTATGTTTTTAACCATGTGGTAACATGTTTGTTTATTTAATGGAAATTTCAGTTTTTCAGAAACAATTTCATGAATTAGTGAGATTTGCTGAAATCCCATAGCAAGACCACTAATTGTAAACTTACAAATTTGCTGAAAATTCTCTTCAATTGTGTGAACCAGTCAATCAATAACCAAAGACAGGCGTCCACTTCGTTCTTCATCGTGCACTTGATCACATCCATTGAAGTGTCTGGCCCAACTTCTAAACATCAAATCACTCATAGCAATTTTTCTATAACCTTCGCATATTTACTGATAAATTTCATTTGATTTAACTTTTTTTTAATTTAGAAAAGGAATCACAGATTTGGTTTCACAAGTGGTGGCATTTTCAATTAAGGCTGACAATTTAAAGAAGCACTACCAAGAACATGTCAGCAGCAATCTGAAAATTTCTTACATTTCTTCTTGAGTCAGAGTAACAGCCACGCAAAAAAAAATGTCGGTATCTGTATACGTTTTTTTCATGTAACCAAACGGAATTTACTTTGTGGATATACCTCGTAAAAGATTAAACCAGTTGCAGTTTTAGCCAGTAGCCTACCCAAATGGTTGACAAAATTTTCTAAAGATAGCTTTTCATATTTCTTTAGTAAAATTTAGTAAATGACAAAAATTGTGTTCAAATTTAAATGAGATAAAGCGAAAATTTATCCCTTTTCAACTATATTTACCGTTGCAAATATTTTCAAATGTATGCATGGAAATATTTAAATTTTAAAGTTGAATTGGTATTTTAATTTTATTCGAGGGGTCATTGTAAATTGTTTTGAGAATGACACATAATATACATATCTACTTACGACCAACCTTTTAAACAAAACCATTATTATTTTAAGTGTGCTTTTTTTTATTTTAGGCAACCTTACGAAAGGACATAGAAGAATCTACTAAAAATTGTGGTCGATCTTTATTTATATTTGATGAAGTGGACAAAATGGTCCCCGGTGTTCTGGATGCCCTGAAGCCATATATTGATTACCACGATCAATTGGATGGTGTTGATTATAGGAAAAATATTTATATTTTTCTGAGGTATCTTTTACTACTTTGTTTAATTTCATTTTAAATTTAATAGCCTCTAAAGGCTCCTAAAAAATACAGAGCGGGTTCAAGAAAAGAATAAACAGTGTTCAGGCTTAAAATGGAGACTCTTTAATAATTCTTCTTTAAAAATGTATTGTAGACAAAAAATAAACAATAACAGCATTACTTGTATAACTTCGAGAATGAAAATAAATGTTTTGCATTGAGCAAGATAGTAAATAACACCGTCCTGATAGGAGAAACACTTGCAGACTAAAAAGCCATGGGCGAAAAGAGTAAGAGAAAACGCCCACCATGCAACCATGTTATAAACAACAACCGAGTCATGTGGTCAGCTCCGGGACTGCTCGTGACGACAAACCTGTATTCATGACATCACAACACAAATTGCATGAAAATCCTAATAAAATTGAAGAAAAATACTTTAGAAAATTCATCTATAGCCTCTTTGCTCCAGAGGTACATATACGTGGACCTTTGTAGAATTCACAACTTCATTTTATAACTTTCTTAATGCTAACTTTTTAATTATAAACTGAAATGTTCAACCTTTCTAAAAATATTGACACCCAAGCAGCTGATTTATTATTTGTATTAAAAAATGTAACAAAACAGTCAAGCTGATTTCCTTTGCTCGATTGTCTAGCAAAAATATTTTTTCAGAAGTAAATGTGTGAGACATTTTCCTTCAAAATAATTGTTAGAATGGACTATTAATTACAAACAAGTAGGTTTGTAACAGAATCTGTCATTTAGCTCACTCCCATTTTGCAGGAAAAAAGCACCAAACACAATATTAATTCTATATTAAAAATTTACACGCTAAATTTGGCTTGTTTCATTTATTTTCTTTCGAAAATGCAATAGTTATTTGATAGCATTCAAAAATCGTTTGCTAAATTAATTTATATTTCAAAGAATAAATTACTGTATCACCCTTGCCTGTAGCATTTGTAGTTTGGTCTATGAAAGTGGGTGACAGACAGACTGAACGATTATAATACCTTCCACTTTTTACGTTATGGACATAGTGTTGAAGCTACAAACTGACAGAGCTTGTTTGTTTATTCATAACACATAAAATAGCCTTTGCATAGTTCTAGTGCAATGATCATTCAACCTAACCATAACACAAGAGAATACGACTTCCATTGCCCTCTTTAAAATCAACATTTTTTTTAAACTATTAAAAACTTTCCTCATAAACTCGGCGTTGCATGGGTGTACCTTTAATAACGATGTTTTTTTTTAATGTAAACTTTCATTTTTGAAAATCGATCCACTCTCCACTAGTCAGTTTCTATCAGGATATTATAACCTCCTCCCATTCTGATATCGGGGTCTGGTTAGCCTAGTCGGTTAAGGCGTTCGCCATGCATGTGGAAGGTCCCAGGTTGGGTCCGGGCATCGCCAAAATAACTGCCGACCTATAAACGGCCCGTGCAGCCAAAAATGTCCGACGAATATTACCCCGTGTAGAGGGAGTGCAGGTTAAATAAATACCCTCCAAAGTTCCGACGCTGTGTACGATGTCGCCCTTAACGCTTGAGTTGGGTGCCGATTCAGGTGTCGGCTCGTCACCTGACTGTTATTCTAAATTAGGATGCCTGTCGCCAATAGCCCTCGTGTAGCTCTAGTTCGGCAATAATTCAAACTAAACCCATTCTCTGATATCAGCAATAATTTAAAAAAATAAGTGCATACCTATCCGATTGTATACAGGCCCTTCTAGTAGTTTTTTAGTCCTTCTAGTAGTGTGCTTTCCCCATAGTGTTAAGAAGATGGAGATGCTGCCGGGCTAAAAGCAATACCGAATCCAGTTTGCCAAGTGAAGTCATCAATCGCTTTGTAGTAAGCCCAACCAAAAGCTCTTGGCGAAGTATTTAGCGCTAATTTCTGACTCTAATAAATTTAAAAGCTGGAATTGCAATGCATTTTTTTTACCTGTAAAGGAAATTACTGCCATCCTGTGTAAATTCAGATCTCTTGCTACAACCGGTTACAGCTATGATTTAATGACTGGTCTGTTCACTGGAAACATTTGGCGAGTTTCAAAATTTTTAACGTAGGGTTGCTATACCTATTGAGTTGTATGAAATATGAAGTGGAAAGTACAAACACCTTATTAACAATTAAATTAAAGTTTGAAATATAATTAGAATCGAGTTGAGGAAACATGATCCAGCATAAAAAAACTAAAAAAATTTAATTATAAATGAAATAAAAAAAAGATTAAAATAATTACCCCTTCAAATTAAACACATATGCTTTTACATGTTTATATTTCAATTTTTGCTCGGCTTGAAATTTCTTTCAAGTTAGAAAAAGAAAATAATAAATCTAAAGTTTATAAGAATGCTATTTTGATAAAGATAGAAAAATTAAAAATATTGAAAAATGAAAATCAAATATGAAAAAACTTAGCCTCAGGTGCACACGTAGGTATTAAAAGGAATCTATATTAAAAAAATTGAATTTCTGAGTGTGGTATATGTAGGTCTTCCACGATTCACAGACAGACACACACACACTCTTTCATTCTTACAGATTTGTGTTATATTTTATTTTTTTAAATGTAATGCCATTTCTTGTTATTATTTGGTTTATTTTATCCACATAAGTAAAAAAAAATCTCAGAGTTATTAAAAATCAGATGGTTAATTGCTGTATGTATAATTATTAATCTTATTTTTCCAGCAATGCAGGGGGTACTAACATTGCAGCAGTTGCCATCAAATTTTGGTCTGAAGGCAAAATTAGAGAGGACATAACCTTAAAAGACATTGAGCATTCAATATCTAAAGGTGCTTTTAATGAAGTTGGTAAGTATAGTGCATAACAGTTTATTGGATTTTTTTGGGGATAAATATTTTTATTGAACACTTTCTAAGATTAAAAAAAAAATCTTATAATGAGTTTACTACAACAGAGGGTAGTTCAAATATTGTGGTTTCCTTTGGTAAAACTTCAATATTATACTATTCAATATTTAAATTCTTTATACATATATTTAAAAAGTTTCTGAGAGTGATGGTTTCTCAAAAACTGAACAGTATGGAAATTTTCTTCAAAAGCATTTAGGGGACATAAATTTCCGAAAACGAAACTAACTCTCCCAATTTTAAGCTATGGATAAATTGAATAGTTTTTCATGACTAGCATCGCTAATTGTTTCAGAACTTTCAGTCATGCTTACTAACAATAAGTCACACATTTGTGCGTTTTAAAAATTGTCTCTAAGTTCATTAGAATATTTTTTATAAACTGACAAGCAAAACAATACTAAAATAATGTTTAAAAACAATATTCCAAGCATTTTATTACATTCAAATGAAGAGTATGGGGGGAAGCCGCTTCATTGACAGGGAATCAGTCCGTATTGAAATCGGCTTGGCTAGTAGTGACGAACGGAATTCCTTTGATTCTTCTTCTGCAGTTCAAGCGTCAGACTATTTGTCTGACATTAATTTTAATCAGAGATATAGTAAACCGGTGCGCCGCGTGGTAAGAACCGAGCCAAAACTGGTTTTGTCACATCAATTTAGGCAATAACTCGTTATTTACGCCAAGCAGACCTGATGCAGACGGTCTACTATGCAATGAAGAAGTTCTACCTTCAAATCTCAGTTTGTACTCTTCAAATGTGGGGCTTATCAATACCTTAGCATGCCTACAATGAACAAAAGTATAAAATTGTGTATGCTAGTCATGAAAAGCTCTATCCAATATCTCTATTGGTTACCATTTGTGAGAGTTAGTTTCTTTTTCGGAAATTCCCCTTAATGACTTATTATTTTTGGAGTTCCATTAGACTAAATTTTCATAGCAATAGAAGCATATGTCTTGTATATAGTTTTAAACATTATATCAGGGATTGGAGTAACGCGTTACTTGTAACAGTTACTTTTTTTGGGTAACGCCGAGTAACGCCGTTACATTTTTCAGAAAGTAACTGTAACTTAGTTACTTTTAGCGCGGTAATGAAGTAACAAAAAAATGTTGTTACTTTTCCGTTACTTTACGAAGGCTGTCTAATGCCAATTTTGAAATTCCACTCCTAAAAAAAAAGGAAACATTTCGCATTCCCGAAATATGAGCTTTTCTTGGGAGGGAAAAAGCAAAGCATATAATACTTTGGCTGGTAAAAGCCTGACGGCGGCTTTCAGACAGAATTGTTATATAGGACGAATGTTTTTCCTTGTCTGTTTATCTTTCTAAGTATCACTTTATAAGCCCCGCACAATTGCAGACATATACGGAAAAGAAGGGTTTTCAAATGAATCACGATAACTGCCAAGCAGGTTGAATCCCTCAGTCCAAACTCCTTTGTGTTTTGTCTGAATGGGTTCCAACAACAAAGTCCTTCCCTCGAAGAGGGGTGGAGAAGGAGAGACAGAGATTTCAACAGAGTAAAGGATTAAAATTAATAATAAAAAAAATGTTTATTAATTATAATTTCAGTTTTAGCTTCCACACTACATTTCAGACAGAATTGTTATACAGTACGAATGTTTTTCCTTGTGTGTTTATCTTTCTAAGTATCACTTTATAAGCCCCGCACAATTACAGACATATACGGAAAAGAAGGGTTTTCAAATGAATCACGATAACTGCCAAGCAGGTTGAATCCCTCAGTCCAAACTCCTTTGTGTTTTGTCTGAATGGGTTCCACAACAATGACCAACAACAAAGTCCTTCCCTCAAAGAGGGGTGGAGAAGGAGAGACAGAGATTTCACGTTCATTCTTGAGATACCCCTCGTTTACAGATGGACTCGTTGTCTTCTGATTATCAGGGTAAAGGATTAAAATTAATAATAAAAAAATGTTTATTAATTATAATTTCAGTTTTAGCTTCCACACTACATTTATAACGTAAAAAGTGGAAGGTATTATAATCGTTCAGTCCGTCCGTCTATCCGTCTGTCACCCGCTTTCACAGAAAGAACCATAAGTCCCACAGACAAGTGGGATATGTCATTTTGAAGCAAAAAATCAGATTAAGGTACATTCCAAATTTCATTTAAAAATTTAAATTAGAAGTTTATTTAAAATTTAAATAACTAAAAAATTTTATCTACATTGAAATAGCATGCAAATTCCATTTGTATTCATATTTTCACTATTGCCATCCACAAGTCCCACAGACAAGTGGGATATGTTATTTTGAAGCAAAAAATCAAATCAGGCTACATACCAAAATTTCATTAAAAAATTTAATTAGAAGTTTATTTAAAATTTAAATAACTAAAAATTTAATCTACATTGAAATAACATGCAAATTCCATTTTAATTCAATATTTTCACTGTTGCCATTTCGTTAAACGTACGAGTAACTTTAGTTAAAATAAAATAAAAAAATTTGAACAAATATTTATTTATGCGATATAATTCAGTTTGGATTTTTGTAGTATCACAATATAGTTCTTTTGATGTTTCATTATATATGTATGAAGAAAGATTCATAGAGAATTCTAACTTGGGATAAAAAATATGCAAGGTTTCGCTTTTATTTTTAAAGCGTCAATTGTACTAATTATATATATTTCGAACTGTAAATTAATTTAACAAACGATAAATAACTGAATTTTCGAAAGAAATGTAAATGGGAAATTGTGACGACACAAAGATATTTATTAAAAAAAGATTACATCATTATTCTTCGAACTTCACACAAATTTAGCAAACGATAAAGTCTAATTATTAAATCTGAGACAAAGAAGATTAATGAAAATAGCTAATTTTATCGTTTAAATGTTTAATTACAACTAGCTAAAGGCTCTGTTTGGCGAATTTCTTTCTGAGGTGTATAAATAGTTTGTTTCCTGTTGAGCACAAATGTTGTGTGGAAGCGGTTTAAGTGACAGATTCTGTAACAAACCTACTTGTTTTGTTTGAGCTTATGTTTCGTTTATCGTGGTTCTCTTTGAAAAATGGTAAGATGGCTAAATTTAAATTTTTCTCAACTTCAAATTTCAAAAAGTAACTGTGATAGGTTACTTTTCATATTAAGTAACTGTAACAGTTACTTTTTTAATTAAGTAACTGGAACAATGTTACTTTTTAAAAGTAACTTTCCAATCCCTGCCTTATATATATTTACATAATATGCTGAAAACTTTATTAATACTATTTTATTTTTAAATATTATGATATATATTTTTTTGAATGGTCCAATATTTTGGATATTTTAATCTAAACCAAAAATAGTACCTGCATCTATTTTTTCACTTTATTTTTATATTCAAAATTTAAAATTGTATATATATATTATATATATATATATATATATATATATATATATATATATATATATATATATATTATATATATATATATATATATATATATATATATTATATATTATATATATATATATTATATATATATATAATATATTTATATGATATATTAATTATATATATAGATCATTTTGGTGCATGCAATTTATGTTAGTGGTTTTTTGTGTATAAAAACAATCAGATAACCTTTAAATTTAAGACCCCATTGTGAAAAGTTATTGGTATAATTTTTGAGAACAGTACAGAACCTGATCATGCACAAAATGAAATATGTTAGTTAAGCAGTGATCAATAATCATTGCTGAATATTTGAAAACTTTAATTTGATTAGAAGTTTGTGACATCCTTTACAGCAGTTTAAAGTTAAAAATTATTTTTAATTTTTTTTTTATTAAATTATATTTTATAATTAAAAATTATTTATTATTCAATTTAAATTTTAGGTGGTCTCCAACACAGTGAGATAGTAAAACGTGACTTAATAGACGTGTATGTTCCCTTTTTACCATTAGAACGAAAACACGTTAAACAATGTGCTTCAGCCGCTCTTCGAAGAAAAGGAGTTATACCAAATGACAAGGTTTTGAATAAAATAGCCAATCAGCTTGTTTATGCCCCACCAGAAACTGAATTATATTCAGTGTCAGGCTGTAAAAAGATTGAACAGAAAGTTGAGTTATTCGCTGACCAGGATTTGCCTGAAGTTCAAGGTTTTTTTTCTTGGGTTTTGTGGGGTTTTAGCTGGTTATATAAATTACCAAATGACAAGGTTTTGAATAAAATAGCCAATCAGCTTGTTTATGCCCCACCAGAAACTGAATTATATTCAGTGTCAGGCTGTAAAAAGATTGAACAAAAAGTTGAGTTATTCGCTGACCAGGATTTGCCTGAAGTTCAAGGTTTTTTTTCTTGGGTTTTGTGGGGTTTTAGCTGGTTTTTATATTTTTTTATTGGATTTTTGATGATTTTTTATTCCATTTGGTATTCCATTTTGTTAAAATTATATTTGTCGGATCCTGAAATTTTTAACTAATAGACCATATCGAGAAAGATAATCAGGAATGTTGTCATTTAAATTAGAATAATTAAACTAATAATTGTTATATAAATGTACATTTAAATTATAAACCAAGTTTTGTTAGTTTGTTTGCGTATGTGTAAAATTATTTAACCCAGAATATTGTAACTATAGAAATTTGAATTTGAAAAAAATTAATAATTATGTTTAATTGTTATATAAATAGTATAAATTTAAATTTGTAAATGTATTTTAAAAATTGAAGGTACAAAAATTAAAAGTATGTTAAGAATAATACTAGGTACTATTTAAAAATGATATGAAATATATAGAGATGTTTTTTGTTTGTATAAAAAGTTTTTACTTTTTTTGATTTTCAGTCAAGGTAATTTTAAGTTCAACTGCCCACTTGGTTTTAAGTGTTTTACCCAGGTTTTTTCGGGTCAGGTTAAATCATAACAACCGTGTCGCTGACTGAGTTCTGTTGATGGAAACGTTTTTCATAATGTTATCTGAAATCGGATTAGACTCCAAATGTAAAAAATAACTCACTTTAAATAATAAAGTATTTAATAACTCACTAATACTCACTTTAAAGGTTTGGATTGAATGTGCATATAAATAATACTGTTTGCAAGTACACTAATCTATGAGCAGATACATATTAGGTTTCTTATGGACCCTTTAATTAAATTAAATGTAAAGTCTTGAGTAAGATGAACTGCAGGGCCGGATTTCTAAATAGGCTAAGTAGGCTGTAGCCTTGAGCGGCGAATTTTCGGGGGTTTCGGCGAATTTTCTGTCAAACACATCCAAAATAATTTTATTATAACTCCAGTAGACAAAGCCTCCAATAATTATGCTTTCATTTGTAAAAACTTCTACTTGTCTCTTCTTGACAATGAACTAAAATCATCCGACACATATAAACTCTCCAATTTGGACTACAAAAGTGTATGTAAAAAGATTATAGCCTTCAATAAATATTTTAAAATTAATAACTCCTCCATTAAATTTCCCTATGTTACCATCACTCCAAAATTCCACAAAACCCCTTTAGCTTTTCGCTTTATAACCTGTGGTTCCAACACTTACATCAATAAACCTGGTGATATCTTTTTTAATTTGCTGAACAAACTTTACAATTTTATTATTGGTGAAGGCTTTACTTGGATTATTAACAACAATAAACCTGTTTTAGAACACTTGCATAACAAGAATATTCACTCAGTTGACACTTTTGACTTCAAAGATTTATTTTCTAGCCTACCTTTATTTCACCTAAAAGACGTCCTCACTGCTTATTATAATGATTACAATAGTATATTAAATATCAGTCAGGAATATTGGAATAAACTAATTAATTTTTGCATTTTTAATAATTTTATTTACAATAGTGAACAAATCTACCAACAAGTTAATGGAATACCACAAGGTAGTTCCTTTTCAACTATGCTTGCAAATTTATTTTTACACTGGTTTGAGAAAAACTACACTCTTTTAAACTTCACTGCCTTCCGATTTGTTGATGACCTGATTGTTTTTGATTATCCTGATTTTACACACCTTTGGCACAAAATTTACCCATCAGAACTTCTTCTTAAGAAAACCAATAGCTCCATTTCTTCATTACAATTCTTAGACATACAAATTCAGATCTCAGATAACTCTGCCAATACCAACATTTATGATAAACGTAATGACTTTCATTTTGAAGTTATTCGACTTATTCCTTGGAATTCTAATCTTTCTGTTAAAGTCTATAGAAATTGCATTATAAATCACCTACATCGCATTAATATCATCTGCAACGTCAATAACTTTAAAAATTCCCAAAAACTTGACCTCCATCGTACACTTATCAACAACAATTTCCCTCCAAAATTTATAAAGAAGTATCTGCAATAATTTTCTTTGGACGTCACTAAATTTTTACTCATAGTCTATTTTTTTCCTTCACCGCACTAAATTTCCACACTGTAACTGTCAATTTTTTCACCTAAGTTTTTAGTTCGGATTTTGTGAGAAGCGGTTGGCTTCAAAGTTTCGTGTTGTTTTCTATTCGCTTCATCTGCTTTATGTAAGTTTGTCCTTTTGTTTTTAATTTTGATTTTGTTTTTTAATTTTGATTTTAATTCTCTTCTGGAAATTCCACAGTACACTTCGGGGTAAAATTGGGATTTTTTTTATTTGACTCTTGTCCATCCCAATACAGAAAAGTGTATTGTTTTTTAATATTGGCGTAAGGTCTTTACCTCCTGATGAAATGGCCTTTCCCACTATTTTTGGTTTCTTTCCATATCTTTTTTTGTTTTACTTTTTTTGTTTTTGTATTCGTTATATATATAAATATATATATATATATATATATATATATATATATATATATTATATATATATATTATATATATATATATATCTTTTTGGTGCATGCAATTTAATGTTAGTGGTTTTTGTTGTTATTAAAAAAAAATTCAGATTAACCTTTAAATTTAAGACCTCAGTGTTTGGTGAAATAGTTATTGGTATCATATTTTGTGAGAAACTAGTACAAGAACACTTGATCATGGCACAAAATGAAAGTATGTTAAGTTTTAAGCAGTGATCAAATAATCATTGACATGGAATATTCTGAAAAACTTTAATTTGATTAGAAGTTTGTGACATCCTTTACAGCAGTTTAAAGTTAAAAATTATTTTTAAATTTTTTTTTATTAAATTATATTTTATAATTAAAAATTATTTATTATTCAATTTAAATTTTAGGTGGTCTCCAACACAGTGAGATAGTAAAACGTGACTTAATAGACGTGTATGTTCCCTTTTTACCATTAGAACGAAAACACGTTAAACAATGTGCTTCAGCCGCTCTTCGAAGAAAAGGAGTTATACCAAATGACAAGGTTTTGAATAAAATAGCCAATCAGCTTGTTTATGCCCCACCAGAAACTGAATTATATTCAGTGTCAGGCTGTAAAAAGATTGAACAGAAAGTTGAGTTATTCGCTGACCAGGATTTGCCTCAAGTTCAAGGTTTTTTTTCTTGGGTTTTGTGGGGTTTTTTGCGGGGTTTTAGCTGGTTTTTATATTTTTTTATTGGATTTTTGATGATTTTTTATTCCATTTGTTTGTTAAAATTATATTTGTCGCATCCTGAAATTTTTAACTAATAGACCATATCGAGAAAGATAATCAGGAATGTTGTAATTTAAATTAGAATAATTAAACTAATAATTGTTATATAAATGTACATTTAAATTATAAACCAAGTTTTGTTAGTTTGTTTGCGTATGTGTAAAATTATTTAACCCAGAATATTGTAACTATAGAAATTTGAATTTGAAAAAAATTAATAATTATGTTTAATTGTTATATAAATAGTATAAATTTAAATTTGTAAATGTATTTTAAAAATTGAAGGTACAAAAATTAAAAGTATGTTAAGAATAATACTAGGTACTATTTAAAAATGATATGAAATATATAGAGATGTTTTTTGTTTGTATAAAAAGTTTTTACTTTTTTTGATTTTCAGTCAAGGTAATTTTAAGTTCAACTGCCCACTTGGTTTTAAGTGTTTTACCCAGGTTTTTTCGGGTCAGGTTAAATCATAACAACCGTGTCGCTGACTGAGTTCTGTTGATGGAAACGTTTTTCATAATGTTATCTGAAATCGGATTAGACTCCAAATGTAAAAAATAACTCACTTTAAATAATAAAGTATTTAATAACTCACTAATACTCACTTTAAAGGTTTGGATTGAATGTGCATATAAATAATACTGTTTGCAAGTACACTAATCTATGAGCAGATACATATTAGGTTTCTTATAGACCCTTTAATTAAATTAAATGTAAAGTCTTGAGTAAGATGAACTGCAGGGCCGGATTTCTAAATAGGCTAAGTAGGCTGTAGCCTTGAGCGGCGAATTTTCGGGGGCGGCAAATTTTATGACCAACTAAAGCGACATTCAGCAAAAATTATTATAAAGATACTAATATTTTTAAGAAAAAAAAAAACAAATTAAATTAATGCGTAAACCTTAAACGTAAAATATATAGTTATAATATTTAGTAGCAAGCAATGTACCCGCTGCAAGAGCAATTGCACCGTCCCTCTCCCCCCGGATTAAGCTGAACGATAAAGCATTTGAACAACAACAACGTGTTCTTGATCGTATTCAAAAGTTAGATAGATTTTTTAAACAGTAAGCTTTCACCAACCGATAAGGATGAACAAATTTTAAACAGCACATACCACATTATTTTGCAGCTAACCAGCTATCTTTCCCGGAATGGAAAATATTGTGACAGGGGCGGCAATTTGATCGTAGCCTACAAGCGGCAAATCTTTAAATCCGGCCCTGATGAACTTAAAGCTAATTTATGTTATGTTTTGGTCGACTAGGTAGAAAAAAGGTCTCATGTCTTAGTAATGTACTATGTCAGCACTTATTGCACTATGACAGATGTTAATGTGCCATTTTTTGTTCATTGAACAACAAAGACGGTTTCTATATGGAAAATTCAGGCTTTGTTTAATTTTTTTTTTATTTATTCACAATCTTTTTGTGTTTTTAGTTTAAAATGGGTTTTTTGTAAGGTGGTTTAACCTCTTTTACCAAGTGGTGAATGAAGCTACATGATAATAACCTCATTGCATGGTTAATGTTGATATTTGAAATTATCAGGTATTTAATTTCCGCAAAATTAAAACATTTGAAGCACAAGTAGGTATGCTTATAAATTTGCATTATTACAGTAATCAACTAGTCATAACCAAATACATTCTGAAAATTGTTTTTGCTTGTTTTAACAGTTACCACATTTTTACTACATGTTTATTTGTCAGTAAGTATATATATGTTAGGATAAGGTGATATATGTTAGTATTACATATATAACCAATATTTTACCTTAATAAATATTGTTCTTTTCGTTAAATTAAATCTCTTCTGCTCTGTATGACATCAATTATTAGGCACTGATTGGATTGATTTTCTTATATTTTCATTGGTATGCTAAAAGGAAATTGAGATGATTCAATATTTATTTTTTGTGAAATTAAAAGCAAATATTGTGATGCTTATTTTAATGAGCATCGATTTTGTGTGCAAAACTAGTGTTATTTGTATGCTTTTCTTTTGAACACGTAACTTTTTGTGAAGGTTTATAACACTATTAAATTTGATACTTCAAATGTTAAGAAACGCTGTTTGCATTTACTATGATTTTCCTCATAGGTTGACACTGTATATGGTACACGATTTCTGTAATATTAATGAAATATTTCATACATAAGGGCAGCATTTGGAAGAGGGGAAAATCATAGCATATCCATCCTGCCTTATCCACATTGTTATATTGCTAATTTTGTACCAAAGAGTTTTATATTAAGTGGATGCAAACAATTGAAGATAAGAGTGGAAGAACATGATAAGTTTGACATTTTCGAAAACATTGAGATTTTAGTGTCAATTAATAAGTTAAGTATATATTTGTTTACAGTTTGATAGTACTTTTTTTGTATCTAAGTGCAAACTAAAAACTCTCATTTACTTGTTTTCACCTTTTTGTCACATAGCATGTTCTTTAACTAAGCTCTTCAATTATGCATGTATTTTTTTTATTGTAACGATCTTTTCCAATAATTTCTGTGTGAAAACTGTACTATTTTTTTATGAGTATGAAAAACTCAATAAAACTTATTTTTGTATGTGTTTATTTTTTCTCTTATATGTGATTCCCTTAAGAGTATTTTCTACAAAATGTTAGGGTATTATGTCAGAGATTTAACTAGATTACTTAGATTCAGAATCCATTTTTATACTTTATAAAGTGTTTTTGGTTTGTTACTGTTAGAAAATACTTTTTTTTTTTTAAAGTTTATTATGGTCCGGATATTTTAATAAAGAATGGTATAAATTGTAGGACAAGAACAGGAAAATTTGCTTATACTTTTGAATACATATCTTTATTTAAAATAACTACATTATTTGTCTCTAATTTGAGCTAAGAAGATTTTGTTTATTTTTATAAAGTTTTGCACATTTAAATACTCTTTATACTTTATGAAAATAAGTGATATTCAAAAGTTTTATGATGATCTTGAGTTTAATTCTGTTACGCCACTTCTCGTGTAGTTGTAGTACGACGACATTTAACCCAACCCTTTCGTCACTCAAGAGCACCCCTATGTTAACTATAAATTGGTTCCTGAATCGTATAAGTTATTAAAATGATTTCAGAAGTCGAACATTCCAGTATGTTAGACGTTTTTCTCTCTTCCAGAATTTACCTTTCCATTTATTAATAAATTAGCGCTTTCTTACTGATATGCTGCAGGTCCTCGGCTCAAATCATTACCTCCTACTAGATTAAAGCCGTACAACAGGAACGTTTTTCCTTCGTAACGTCATGATGCGGAGGCCAAGTTTGACCCAACTTTTCTCCTACTGTAAAGTGAATCAACGAGTGAATTGTGGAATGTGTGTGGTACAAATAATTTACTTTTTTTCAAGTAATTTTAACTTTTTGAAATTTATCGAGTCATTTTTAAAGGAGAAAAGTTTAGAAAAATTTGGCCTTCACGTCATGACGTCACGAAGGGAAACCGTTCCTGTTGTACGGCTTTAATCTAGTAGGAGGTAATGCTCAAATCTCGTATTTTGGAAAGTTCCCTCAATCTTTCAAAGGGTCATAGCCCTCGTGTAGCTCTAGTGCGACGATGTTTTAACCTAACCCAACTTTTAAAACGACAACTAGGATGTTTGGTTGGGAACATAAAGGCTAGTGTTCTACGTGAAGTTGACCATTGTCCACTTGACAGCGCCGACCCGGCGGCGCAACGGTTAGGGAGCTAGCCTTTGGAGCCTCTGGGTTCGGGTTCGAATCCCGGTAAGGCATGGATGTTTGTGTTTGTCGAGTATATGCGGAGTACGTGCTCGTTAAATCTGTTGGGTCCGAAAGTCCTGTGGGCGGTCATTGTGCAGTTTCCCACGGGTACAGGTCCCTGGAGACTATTTCCCTCCCCTTCAGGGACATGTCTAAATTGTGGAGGTGGCGATAGATGGCAGCATCTGTCTTATATGTGTGTGTATGTCGTGTCCGTCCTTCTTGACGATGGTTTATAAGCGGGTCTTTGTGACCAAGCACACAAGCCTGAAAATTTATGTCTACCAACCAACCATCCACTTGACAGCATATTTTACGCACACTAGAGGGGGACAGCAGACCTTGACCTATCATGGACGTTTTGTTAGGTTGACTGACAACAAAAGCAAAAAGAAAGTGCTTCACTAAAGAATTTATACCATTACAGTTTACGAGTTATTTTTATATATTACTACGCTAAGGCGCAAAACAACTCATACGCCAAGCCAATGTGCCACACAAACTGGAAAAACGAAACTGCAGTAGTGATGCAGCGCAGCGTCTATTTCATTACGTCAACGCAAGGTTCTGAGGTTAAATTCGAATATTAGAGGAGCATAATGATAAAAAAACATTTTTAAACTATAACTTGTAATTTATTAGTATGATTTACTAAAAAAAACATTTAGAAAAAATATATGTGCTTGCTAAGGGGTAGCCTTAACTTACAGCTTTCCTAACTGCATTTGTAACTGTCAATTTTAAAGAAATTCGTTCGCAAATATTTTACGCGCCATTCGCATTCTATCTCTTCATTTGTAAGGTCTGTGTTTCTCGTGTCTTCAAACTCTTTAAAAATGTCCGGACGAGGCAAAGGTGGAAAAGCAAAGGGCGGCAAGAGCAAGACCAGGTCGAGCCGTGCCGGTCTCCAATTCCCCGTCGGCCGCATCCACCGACTTCTACGAAAAGGCAACTACGCCGAACGCGTCGGTGCCGGAGCCCCCGTGTACTTGGCCGCGGTACTGGAGTACCTAGCCGCCGAGGTACTCGAGTTGGCCGGCAACGCAGCCAGGGACAACAAAAAAACCAGGATCATCCCGAGGCATCTCCAGCTGGCCATCAGGAACGACGAGGAACTGAACAAATTGCTGTCCGGAGTCACTATCGCCCAGGGAGGTGTCCTGCCCAACATCCAAGCTGTACTTTTGCCCAAGAAGACCAGCGCGGGACCGACTGGCGGGAAGCCGGGCAAGAAAGGCGGGCCCAGCCAAGAATTTTAAGTTTTTGGACTCGTTTGAACTTTCATCTGCCATTGAACTTTCATTTGTGGTGCTTAGAGTGTTTTTCATTATGTTGCAATTCGTATTCATTTGTCATACAGCTTCAACGGAATTTCGTTCTTTTGTACTTGGGAGTCATTTTAGTTTGGTCGTTAGTCTATTGTTTAATCATTAAATTCATTACCCAATATTCGCTGCCATGTTAAATCATTTAAACTTCGTGCTCCTTATTTTCATTTATTAATAATCTCAACTCCATGTGTTGATGCTATTGTGTGAAACGTTGAAGTTTTAATAAAAAAAAGCTGTTATAGAATGTTTTATTTTCTTGTATTGTAGAAGTATTCTGACATTCAACAGTGTTGCTTAAATTTGTCACTATGACTTTAGTTTTACAATTGATAAAAACCCGTATATAACCTAAATGCATCCTTTATGCTAGTAAAAGGGAGTAAGTTCTGAAAAACAAATTTGAAAAGGTAACTACCCTTAAAAGTACAAAAATTCCAAATAGGACCTCATGCAAGAAAACTCAAACTTGACTAATACTTAGCAAATACTGAACTTGGACAAAACTGAAAACAAAACTAACTAGTCATGGAAAATAGAATGACCCTTAACAATCTCTACTTTAACTTAATCTATTGTTTATTAGATAATTTAATTTTTAATAAATAAAATTTTACATAAATATGCAGTTTCAAATTTAAATAATCTTAAGGTTTTTTTATATTTGTCAAAATGAAACAACCTCTATATATAGATATACCTTTATTTTAGGCATTTACAGATGCTTGGACTTTTGTCCATTTTATAAATGTCCAGCACTCTGGGCATTTACCCGACCCACATCACTAGTGGTAAATCAAATTCAAAACACTTAGGAAGACAGGATAAATTATGTAAAATAGAGGAAATTTATATTCATGAAAAGTTTTGTTATCGGTGTATGTAAATCTTTTGTTGTTTCATGCATGACTATTAATTTGAAAAATGTAGTTAGTTATGTTTGGATAACTTAATCCAAGCAAGTTATAGATATCTTTTCAAACAAGCAGCAAACTGTCTAATATGTGGTATGAAGAGGAATGACGTATTTGCTTCACAGGTAAAAGTTAAATAAACATTTCACTGAAGCTACACACGACATGTTGGTGACATACATCATAATTTTATGCTGCTGAATAAAGTGTTGTGGCACCCTAAGCAACTACATAGTACAGAACTTTGAACCGCAACAGATTTAACTTGAAGCAGTGTTATTTACACAGTGGTTAGGTATTTATAAGTAGGATAGGACTTTAATGAGAAAGACGATAGATTTTACACGTACGAGTCTTTCAATGTTTTTTAGAAGTATGAGTATGTTTGGACATTGGAGCACGACATATTTAACGAACTAGTCTTCTTTTAGCTATTTTCTGAATATTTTTCTAAGTTACCTGTAATTTTCTCTCTTCAATTTCAAGTTGTTGAAGGACCTTTTCTTAAAAAATATGTATGTACAGCTACATACATATAAATACAGGAATGAACGGAACTTTACTTTTATGAATAAACGAATGTGGAAATTGAAGATCTTAAATTTTCAATTTTTTAAACTCTGTCAGACAATGGTTCATGTGTAGCTCAGTACTAGAAGTGTGGCTAGACGCATTTCCCATTTTTTCAATAAGTTATCCCGCACTTCTATTAACTCTAAAATCCATTCCCGCCTCTTATTTTGCTTACTTAGCTGTTTTCCTCTTTTAGCAAATGAAAACAAGGACAATTTTACCTTTTTATAATTTTAGTTATTCTCATTTAGCCAAACTATTAGTTGCAGCTCGTTTGTGCAACAGCTGAAACTACCCAACCTTCTCTTGATATAAATTTTTATATTTGCTCATTATATTTATTACTTTATTTAGGACAAGGGCAAAATAAGTAAATACAGATCAAACTGGGGACACTTGCAATAGAATTCATCCCCCACATTCTTTTCTCCACTTTGTGCAAGGCTAATTAAAAATAAAACATATTCAAGTTTGTTGAAAGTTTCTCTAAGCCTAACCTTCCCTATTCCCTCTCTCCTACTAAGTTTTTCTAAAGTACTCAATTTTGTGTCCGGTATCCTTAAATCAATCCAACTGAGATCTAGCTCTAATAGCTTCTCTATGGAGCATCTTCAGAACCATATTCTATAAACTACATACTACTGTATTAATTTACTTATCCAAGTCTTGTTTTTAAGGCAACAGCCATAAAATTTGCAATTTAATCTGTATGAAAAAAGCGGTAGAAGAAAGGTTCACTTTGAAAACCAGTATAGCTTGAATCAGAATTAGTATTTTTCCTTATTTGCTGTATAAGTGCTCCTTATAATTTACCCAACAGGTTCTGGCTACTACAAAATAGGCAGAGCTAAACATTTTTTAGGTCATTCAGAAACATTTACAAAAAAAAAGTCATTTATCGATTAAAAAAAAAGTTCAGTACATACCGCTGAAACTCATCAATTTTACTTCCACCCATATAAACAAGACTAAATATTTTTTATACAGATAAATGTTTTTGTTTATAATAAACGCATTGCATTGAGTTTAGTTTAAAAAATAAGACGCCAAACTCAAGAATTAATTGGAATGCATTTTTTTAGTTTATGCAAAAATTTAAAAAAAAAATTAGATAAGCAATACTTTTAACTTTTTTTTAATCTCATAATAATTATTTTTTCATTTGGGGAGAAATGAGTAAACAATTTACTACAAACAAATGATAAAAATAGTGGTTCCATGCAAGTTTGTTAAACATAATGTGATTTTAGTTTCAGAAGGTTTTTTTTTTATTTTACAAAACTAATTAAGGTTTTTTGTTAAAGAATGGAAAACTAAATTTCATAAAAAAATTAAATATAGATAATATCTATAGTTAAAATGTTTAGAATTGGGGGAAGTACTTATAAATTATTAGAAATTTTGATTCCTCATTCTAACATTTTATTAATAATGGCTGCAATGTACTTTTAGCTACTTTCATGATTTTTTTTTCATTTTTGTTTAATTTCATGTTTTTTTAATAATACTTCTTGGTGTCTTACCTTAAAAAAACCACAAATATTTATAACATATTAAATATTATAACAATTACATGAAGGAAAGAGTAAACTGTTTTGAAATAGTAAAAACACATTATAAATAAAATTTAACAAAGAACATACAAATCTATTTTTGTTGAAATTTTTATTACTATATTCAGTATTAACTTTATATTACAAAAGATCTATAACTGCAATAGGCAGTACACATATTTTATGCATTCTCTTAAGTAACACATTGAAAAATGTTTGCCACAAACTTTTACATAATGAAAATAGCTTACAAAATGGAAATGAATACTTGATACTAAATAGTGAAAGAATGCAACAGAAAAAACTTCCAAAATACCACACTGAGATTTATTTTTTGTCAAGATCATTAGCAGCTTAAAGTGTCACTATAAAATGAGTTTTAAAATGAAAATATTATTCATCTTTTGCAGTTTTAAAATTTATTTCTAAAGGAGAGAAATTTGTTGAGTCAATTAAGAAACATACAATTTAAGTGTGAAATAATCAGCTACTTTAGTTTATTAATACACTTGTAAAAAGTTAAATATAAAAAAGAATTCATGTTATATGATGGAAGAAGCCAAATGAGAAAACTAAGAAAGCAGAAATAAATTATAATTAAATGCATTATATTAAGGTCAATAATTTTTTTTGTGTAACTATGACATTTCATCAGTGGTAACAATTCATATAAAAATTGGGTTATGTACCTTCAAATGTATTAACATAATTATTTGTATCTCACTAAAATAAAAAAAATGACATCTTATGTGCTACAACAAAACATTAGAAAACAGCAATTTTTCCTACAAGGATACATAGTACATACAATAAAAATATTAAATAGAATTAAATAACACATGTAGGAAATCATACAGATGGTGATTTAAAAAGATTTGTATATCATTTCTAATACTACATACCACAGACATACAATAACCAGGGAAAAGTATGATCGTAAACACAAATTAAGTTTTTTCAGATGAAGGAAAACAAAATGAGTTATTTCACAAAATAATAAGTCTGTTTATCCCCATAATTCTTCGGTTCGGCCAAATTTGAAGACCAGAGCCCTGCAGATAAATAAAATATTAAATGATAGTTTTAAAATTTTATTTATGAAATATATTTTTAAAGCAATAAATTTATGAATATTAAATTTAAATTTAGGTTGTTATATCTGTACAGTTTAGATTCAAATAGGAATTCATGTTGAAAGAAAATACAAAATAATAAAAATACAACTGCTAAATTGGCACCCAATTTCTAAATTTAACTTAACATATTAAATAATAACGCCCGATTAGAGCTACAAAATAAGTATTGTTAAATAATTAGATTTGATTAGGAATTTATATTGAAAAAGAATGTAAAAAAATATAATTGCTAAATTCAACAACTAACAAATTAAATAATAATTAGGGGTGACAAGGGCTACAAAATAAGTACTATTTAACAATTTGTATATTTAACCTAACCATGATTAAAGCTTTTTCAAAACAGATACAATTAAAAATATTTAAAACAAATTTCTAGATACAGTATGAAGTAGAAGTGTTAAAACTATTTATATGAGCATATAAAATCATACAAAAAATGTTTTACAAACAAGATTAGTTTTAAAAATAAAACAATTACAAAAATAAATTATAATCTTTGGTATAATTTGTTAAATCTTTGACATTACTGGCTTGGGAAAGGTAAACTGCAGTAACTAAACAATGAATTGGACCTTATTTGCCCTGAAAAAAAAGTCGGTTCTTTACTAAACTTTCTTATTGTTCACATTTATTAAGTACTAGCAAATAAATGTACTTTGCACGGACTAAAAAAAAAGTTGTAATTGATCCAAGTATATGTACAATTTAATCCATTATAGGATAATAAACTTATGTTATTATTCCTGCTCGTTATAAAGTATAAAATACTGTTACTTATATTATCTCAAAAATCCAAAATAAAAACATACGCTATAAAATGTACGCATAATAGTTATCGTAATTTCCCTCATAACCATATAAAACCTTTTAGCTCATTTGGCACCTTTTTGGTAAGAATTTGGCGAGAAAAGAGATATAGCTACAAACACTTATTATACAGCTCTAGCACGACGACCTTCGAACAATCAACCAACATTATAAATTTTAAAAAATGGCTCATTTAGCACATTTAGGTAAGAATTTGGCGAGTTCGGCAATTACGTCACTTGAAACATGTCAATTATTTTTCAAATAATGAATTTAGTTTCAGAAGGTATTGGCAACAGAATAAAATAAACATGTTTAATTTTAATTATTTTCCTAAAAGTTTTATTTAATTTCTTTTGCCTAATGGCGTTACGAAAGGAAAAAAATGATCGGATTTGAGCGAAAGTGGTGTTTTTTTTTCAGAATATTCGAATTTTCTCTAAAAATAGAACCTTTTGAGCTCCGAAAGTTCAAAATCTGTAACTTAAGTATGAACAAAACATTTGTGCCAAGGTTACGAGTCAAACAAATGTCTAGTTTATGAGTCTATATGGGACATACTAACAAACACACAAAACTTCATTTTTATTATTATAGACTTACAAATGGTTCAAGTCATTAGTCTAAACACTGCAGTTTACCTGCCCACATCATATTAAGCCATGTGTGGTAACAATATAACATAATTAGAAAAATACTAGTTCAACAAACTATTTTTAGGTTATACTGCAATGCTCTTACCCCAAGAAGATGAAAATATTCTGTAAAAATACACCAACTCCTGGTCCTTGTGGTACTTTCACTAAAAAAAAGTAATGAAATATGGGTCAATACAGGTTTCATGCACATTTCTTTTTATGAAAACCGTGAACATTTTACTAGCAAAAAAAATGGACATATTCATAGTCAAATTTAAATAACTTAAATATGAAGGTTTAAAAACAAAATATTTGCAGTTATTTCTTGATGTTTAACCAACTATTTATTTTAAACAATCAATAAAACATTTTAAAACTAAGATATAATTAATCTAATACACATGAAAAAATCATTTTTTACATGTTATTGCTACTTATATTTGAATGAAAATATGTCGCTATAGACAAATTTGACAAACTTGCATGTTTTAAAACTATATTATTTAAAGAAAAAAAATGGATTTAGCATTCATTAACTGACGGTCATTCAATAGAATGGTTATTTAAACTAAAAGTTCAAAAACATTAAGTATACCATTGTACATAATAATTTTAAATAGATATATACTATATGGTGCAGACAATATTTCTATGAAAGTGCTTGCAAACATATTCTATAATGAGGTAAAATCAAAAGTGTTAAAACTAAAATTTCATTGAAATACAGTAAATCATACAAAAGAATAAAAAGTGTTTGGTTTAAAATTGTCTACTAACATTAAAAAACTTTTTTTAAATACAGAACAGATGTTTTAAAATAGAAAGAAAATGCATATGTGTAGAAATATTTATGAAACTCTTAAAATGTCCACTTTTTTTTTTAAATAATGAATGTAAAAATTGCCAAAGTAGTTTCAAACTTCTTTTACATAAAAAACCCCACTTTTACATCAAAGATCTTAAAAAATATTGGCATAACTTACTTGGAATGACATACAATCCGAAAAGGATCCAACATGATCCGATCAACGATCCGAATCCAAGGACAAATCCAAGAAATAGCCACACTCTGGCTCCTATAACAATAAATCAGAATGTAGTGTTGATAGATGAATGGAAAATATAAACTAAAATATGATTTATAAAATTTACAAGTCTTTGTCATGCAGATATACATCAAAATGTTTAACTTATATTCAAGATTATGATTGTTGCTTTTTATGAATAAAAGAAAATGACAGGTTTCTTCAAACTATTTTTTAAGATGTAAAATAAAGCATTGATTACTTATTCCTAGAAAAAAGGACATTTTATAAGGCCATGGCATAAAAAAACAACATCTATAATCTATTTTAAGCAAAGAAAAACATCTTTAACAAAGTGTTAAATATAAACTATTGCATACATAAAAAAAGTTTTAATTTGAACATTTTATACAGCTATGTTTATTACAGTAATTAGGGTAATACATGATCATCTCAAGCGGCAATATAGCTTTAATTGAGTACTAAATATCATCATTTATAATAAATAATAATTGTAATCATCATGAAGCACATTTTTAAATTTTAAAAACAAATGCTTTTCATTCATTTTCACTAAATGTCCTGGGCAAAGAATAATAATTTTTTTTAAAACATACATAAAATTGCAAATTTTTCGGTTTTAAAAAATTAAATAACTATGATCCGTATTCCTGATAAAATGGCAAAATAATTTTCAATCATGCAATAAAGCAGTGTCAATTAATGAATTAATGATTGATAGACAAGCGCGCAACTAGGGTGAAGGGGTTAGGGTCGTAACCTCCCCAGAACCTGTATCATAGTCAAATTTTATTTTGTTAACAATAAAAGAAATTCCAAAACCACTTCGTTTTTACTAAATCTGTGTAAAACAAAAATGTCTACGTCTTCTAGGACAGGGATAAAAAAAAGCGCGGATTCCAATGAAATGTTATGTGGCGCCGTTTTTTCTTCATTTTTTAATGTTTTTTATGAGTTGCTATATTGTGCACTCATAATCAGTAAAGGACGAGAGGAAATAACAAAAACTGACCCCCCCTCACCTTCCCCGGATTTATTTTGATTTTGGCGAGAATAAGATTTTGGATACATTTTTTATATTTATTTGAATGGTTTTATTATGTCAACTGATACCCAGATAGACGTTATTATAGGTAATTTTCCTTTTTAGGAATAAAGAGTGGAAAAAGTTTTATTGAAAATGTGAATTAGTGTCGTTGAAGTTTGAAATATTAAATCATTTAATTGATTTTTTTTGTTCAGCTTAAACTTTTAAATATGTCCTATCAAATTTATTAGTTAGTTTGTAATTGAAACGATCAGTAACAAAAAATAGACAAAAATTAAAATTTAATTTTTTACTTTGTCTCAAATGGACACTTCCCAACGCAGCTAGCAATTTTTAATGGTTATACAGAGTCAATAATATGTGGCAATAATTTTGTCTTCGAACTTTGGTTGATCCTTTCATGCCACTTCACGATCTGGCCGGCCAATTCGAGAAGTAGCCGAATTCAGGCTTTGGCCGTAACATTTCATTAATTTCTTAAAAATTATTTTAATGCAATTAGCCTTATATTTAGTATATTTTTATCAGTTAAATTTTTATAATTTAAATAAATGTTAAATTTATCTTTACACCGATCTCTTTTTATAATAAAATTTAATATTAGAAGCTTATCGTTTAATTTCTGTACAACAAAATCCAGTCATTTAAATTATCCAATTAGTTAAATTTTAAATAAAAACATACGATAATTAATTAATTATTCCTATTTATTACACTTAATTTTTATTAAAAAAATAAAATATTTAATTATGCATTAATACAAATATGAGTTAAGTAAAATAAAAACTAATTAATGTTCATAAATAGTAATTAGTAATACTAAATAAATAGTAAAAAACTATTTACAATAAAAAATTAAATTAAAAATAATTTTAATTAAAATAATTTTAATTGAAAAATACTGCTATAAAATTTATATACAATTTGATTAATCTATAAATATTAAGTTTTAAAAAAATTATGAAATTGTTAAACATAATTACCTCTCTGTCCAAGACAACCAGTTGTGTAAGCATCTCCTCTCACTTGGCCATTTGACACAGCATTAATCCTAAAGTAAATAAAATAGAGTAAATTCCAAGTATAAAAAAAGAACATTGTTAAAACAAAACTTTTTTTCTTCTGTAAATTCACTTTCAGTTTAAAGTATCTTCTAAATTAAAATGTTTCTGAAAGAAAATAGTAAGCTTGAGAAACAATTTATTTTAGTATACTGATTTTTTAAAATTTTTAGTTGACAAATAAACAATTTTAACATTAGTTTCAGCAGGGTCACCTTAAAAAAAAATTGTACTTTCCCACTTCGTGGGTGTAAGCGGTAAAGTCACAAAAAAGGTATAACTGCCATTGAATATAATCTTTCCAATCCTAACCTCTAACTGTGCATTGTTGCCAGAAAATTTGTTTATCCCCAAAATTTTGGTTTAGTGATATTTGCATCTGCGGAATGGAAAAGTAAAATATATATATTCTTATGAAAACATGAATATCTATGTATCTCATAATGAAAATATAGCAAGTTTTATTTCATTTAGCCCTTACTTATTGACAAGTCTACCTAAATATGAAAACCCATGTTTTTCTTAATAAACTGAATTATTTACAACAAAAATAGTAATTTAACATGAGTATTTTCTGATAAAAACAAGTAGGTTTGTAACAGAATCTGTCACTTAACCCTTTTCCACACAACAGTTGTGTTTAACAGGTAAAAAGGCGACAAACACAGCATTAATTCTATATTAAACATTTACATGCTAAATTTGGCTAGTTTCATTTATTTTATTTCGAAAATTCTATAATTATAACTTATCGTTTGCAAAAATTAATTTATATTTCAAAGAATAAATATGTAATATCCCTCGCTTTTAAATAGAATGAAAATATTTCATATCAACATACAAAGAATCTCGAAGTGAAATATATTTGACATCATTTCAAACTGATCGATGTCGCAAAAATAAATTTATTTTAATTTATTGTCTAAAAGAATTAAAGTTTCTTGAGCGATTTTTGCGAATGGCAATGGTGATTTAATTCTAATAAAAATGGCTTCTTATGCTTTATAAATGAGCATTAAATTTTGTAGTTTTTACTTTTTTTAAATAATTGAAGTACTTTGAATTCTTTTAAATTTTCAATGTATTCTAATTTCGATGCGCTGAATTTTTTGACGCATCACACTTGTCCGTAGCATTTGTAGCTTGGACTATGAAAGTGGGTGACGGACACGGACTGAAGGATTATAATACCTTACACTTTTTACATTATAGACGTAGTGTGGAAGCTAAAACTTGTAGTATAAAAATAAAACATTTTTATTTACATAAACAGAGCTATAGTTCCAATAACACCACATATATGGTAGGCATGATAGAAATCATTGGTGTCAGGATACCGGGCAGCAATGTAGATGATGATCCACCAACCGGTAAAAAACTATAAAGAAATTTACAATTTTTTTTCAAATTAAGAACATACAATAATCAGTGATTAGTATAACAAGATAAAAAGAATAAATGCCAGGTCATTACAGCAAAATATGCAGTTTTGGCAAAAAAATTGACTTAAAGAGTCTGGTAAGAAATTCCATCTATTCTTATATATACTTGCAGTGTTTCTTGGTGGGTCAAGTTATCTTTGCACTAGAGCTACAAAAGGGCTTTAGTCAACCAATAAACACTGTCAAGCAACAAGCCAAAATTTCAGCAGGCACCTAATGCAACTTTTAGGAGAGACACCTTACACAGCTTCAGGACTTTGGAGTAAATTTAACATGCAGTCCCTCTACATGGGGTAATATTCATCATGTTTTTGGTTGCACAGGCCGTTTATGGGTTTACAGTTATTTTGGAAATGCCGGGGATCTTTTCTGCGCAAACCAAGCCTTTTACTGGCTGGGCTCTCCAGTGCGCTTTTTCTTGGGGGTTTGGCAAAACTAGAAAATAGTGTCATGAGTATCTATGTACATGAAGCCTAACACTCGTTGTGAGGTACCAGGCAATTTTGTTTTTGTTTAAACAAGGATAATTTCATTTAGGCTCAGGTGACCTCAGGGCAATTTTGAAAGCGTCTAGGTAAATTCGGATTTAAAATACGCACCAACCACAATAATATATTCAATAGCCTCTCAGAACAAGCTGAAACACTACTAAATAACGAAAAAGCAACATTCCGAAAATCATATGTGCGCAACACCAGGGCCATCTACCTACAATACATTTCACCAGGAAATGCTGTACGACCGCAAAAAGTATTTATCACCCTCTAGAAATCCGCCAAATCCTTGGCAACAGAAGCACAGTTGGATTATTATTTACCCATTTATAGATTACAATGTATTAAATACTTTCACAAGTTTGATGGAAAACCTATGGAAGGAGGTTGACAGTACAATGCAGGGCACAACAAAATATTGTCCTGTATGCCAGAGTCCTGTATTATATTTTCCGATGTTAAAAATCACACAGGTATAACTTCTTAACAACGTAACTGGCTAGGATATAAGCTTTTTGAGATCTTTTCAGCACTTTGTAACATGTAGTCATTGGCACCATTGAGTATAATTACAAACTTTCCATCTAAAACATAGTAGTAATGCTTTTACAATATTGAAACTACACTTAAATAATGACATTTTTGTTTTTCTCTTCAAAATTCAGAACAGATGGAAAAATATGGTACATAAGTCAGTGGTAGTCAGAGCTTAATACTGCTTCGTAGTGATCAGCCTAGTTTTGCTTTGCTAAAACTACGATTTCAAATAGTTAAAGTAATGAACTTTTTAAAACTTATATATGAATTAGGAACAATAATTAATGGATTGAATTAAAAGGAAAAAATAAGTCTGGAACAAAATACAATGAATTCGCAAAGAGTAAGATGAAGCCTCCAAAGGTACGCTAATTTTTTCAAAACATACCAAACAACCAGCAGCAATCGAAGCAACCGAGTTTCTTTTTTCTCCAAGATCCATCCAATCTGGCCTGTTGAAATGAATATTGTCGAGACAACCAGCCATATTAAGTTCTTTTTGAAATGGGGATTTATGAAAGTTCTTTATTTTTCTGCGAAATTAGTTTCTATTTCTGTTGTTGTCCACCATTATATAGGATTTCACTTCAGTTCGACATCCTGACATTATACAAAATTTAATAACGGCTGAAAAGCCAATTTCATGGCCGTTCTTCATGTTTTATTATTGTTAATAGATTTATTAAAATAATTCATGAAGCCCTATTAAATTTAAACAATTTAAATGACAATATAGTATTTTTCTGTCCCATCAATTTAGCATGTGATCTTTGGCATTTCTATTTTCTGCATGCAAAGCGTCCTTGATTGAGAGGAAAAAATTTATACTGTCAAGCGTGTCACACGTCAGTAAGTTTCGGAATCAACGGCTGCCACTAGATGGCGCGTTTTCCAACCCCTCGTAATGATGCTATTACACACTGCGAGTGCTTTTTCAACTAATTTAAAATTGATAATTATATAAAAATGGATTCAAATGGGGGGGGGGGGGCGAATGTTGAAGAAAAAAGGAAGAATAAAAAACCGGGATTACTAGATTGATAAGCATGAACGTTTGAAATATTCATTTTTAAATTTGTTCTTTATCGTTTACTTATTTTTCAGCAATTCGTTTTTGTTCAGAAAATAATCCATATTTTAATTATTTTCAAAATTTTATGAAAAAAAATTCAAAAAAAATTCTTTATATCTGCAAATGAACAGTGTAAAATTCATGTGAAATATAAATTTAGAAATCAGGCCATTTTAATACATTTTTAAGATACATATGACGAAAAGAAATTATAGAACAAAATATTTTGTAGCTGAGAAATCTCAAATGTATTATACACATATGAAGAATAGAAATTAAAAAATATATATTTTGTAGCTGGAAAAACATTCAAAATTATATTTTTATTAAATAAAATCTATAAAGTCTATTTAGCATACTTATAAAAAAAATTAAGAGAAAATGCTTCATACAATAAAGAGTGTTTCATACAATTTTCTTATATTTCCACACTCATTAGAAAGATATTCAAGAAAAATAATGCATGAGGCATTGAATCACCCTGTACTTTATGAAAAGAATTAGAATTTTATAAAACACAGCATTAATTGAGTTTTAAAAGTTTACGATTAGTGGGCTTCATGGTAAGCTTCATTATATTTTCAAATCTATCAGTATATTTCCTGGCAATATTCTCAATAACTGGTTTAAGGGGACGCATTACCCAAAATTTAGGGCTGCCCAGAAAATATTTAAACATGCTCGAATGCTGTGAGCTAAGGATATTGGAAAAAAAGGGTTCTTTTATAATGGTGGAGGTTTATTGAAAATGATACAGGGGTTTGGTAGCATGATTTTTGAAATTTTATGTTGATTTTTTAATTTTTTCAGCTTGTGAATGGTTTAAACCCTAAGGCTTTTAAGTAAATTAATGTAGAGCTCCAATTTTTTCCCCTGTGTTGAAACATATGCGTTTAACAGAAGTTGGTATGTGATAAGGTCTAGTGTGACTAGATTTTTTTTAAAACAAGAAGTTCATAAAGAACTAAAATAGCCTACTTTCCTGCTACTTAAATACTTACTGAAGTTATAATCGGGAAAAAAAACTAGGTTCCTAAAGTAAATATCATCAACAGCCGTTTCTACACTAGATTTATACACATTAGAAAAAAAAAATCGAAACACAGCACCCAGCTATAATTTAAACTTCTAAAAGCCAAAATCAACTATTTTCCTTAATATTGTTTCGCAAATTAATTAAATATTATTTATCATCTGCTCGTGATTTATTTGTAGTTCGAAGAATAATTAAATATTTATTAATAACAAAAGTACTGAAACTACTCCGAACTGCATTAAAAAATAAGAAATGTAAATTAAAACTAAGCATAATTGCATGCAAAAGTATGCCTTGCCGCTTTCTTGGTAGATAAATAATGAATAATCAAAGAATCAAATTGTGCTACACTTTATGACGTCATTCCAAACTGATTCATGAAAATATTATTTTGTTTCAAATATGTTTAAATAAATAAAGTTTCTCATGCCATTGTTGATTTGGCAACAGTGATTTAAATGACTCAAAATTGAATTTCAATGCTAATTCAATGGGAAATTCGCCGAAAGATAGTAGATTTATGTCCTCCCGGACATACAGACAGACGGACAAAAAGTATGAAAGTTGGGTATCTGAGGTCATAGCTTTCTAACCAAATTTTTTTTTTTAAGATCCGATGGATAGAACCGATTTTGGAAGGGGGGTACGACAGACAGACAGACGGACAGACAGACGGAAAGACAGACAGACATACGAACAGACAGACAGATGGACATCAACCGCATTTCAGTAAATACAGTGATTTAAATGACTCAAAATTGAATTTCAATGCTATTTCAATGGGAAGTTCGCCGACCGATAGTAGATTTATGTCCGTCTGGACGTACAGACAGACGGACAAAAAGTATGAAAGTTGGGTATCTGAGGTCATAGCTTTCTAACAAAAAAAGAATTTTTAAGATCCGATGGATAGAACTGATTTTGGAAGGGGGGTACGGACAGACAGACAGACAGACAGACAGACGGACATCGACCGCATGTCAATACCTACTTTTTCATTTTTTTAATTCTTTCGAATTAAAAAAAGAAAAGTAGGCTAAAAATGATGAAGGTGAAAATTTACAAAAAAATATTATTTTTTGGCCATTTTTATACAAAAAGCTACATAATTTTTTTGTTTAACTGATAGCTCAATATCCGTACCAACTTTTATTAATAGATGTTGGGGGAACATTTTGAAAAGAAATCTGTTACAAAATTATTTAAATTGTAGGAGGAGTAGCATTTTGAAAAAAACGTTAAAAATTTTAAATTAAAAAAAAAACGCGTTTTAATATTTATAATTTTTTCGTATATGTTTATTGAATGTTATTTCTTTGTAAAAATACTTTAATTTGAATCCTAGCGATAAAAATACTGGATTAGATTTTTTGGGTACCGCGGCCCTTTAATGAACTCCGTGAAAAGAAAAGCATTTAACTTTCCCTTTTTCTTTGCACCGAGGCACCCATCAGTAAACCATGCTCTCCAAAAAAAACAGCGTCGAAATTTATATAATTAACTGAGTTAACAACGTTTTTTGATGACAAGGAACGTACGATAAATCGAAAACAGAAAGGTAAACAAACGACGGAGGGGTTGGAAAAAGCGCCATCTAGCAAACTGTCTGGATTCCACCAACCTAATGCTTTTTCTCTCCATGTGACACGCTTGGTAGTAGAATTTTTCTCTCAATCAAGGACGCTTTGCTGCATGATAAAGAAGGGAAATTCGAAACTCTTCCTTTGGCATCAAAACAAACAAAAACAAGCAAGCAGCCGATCTGAATTTTGTACGATGGCGGGTGTTTTATTTGAAGATATTTTCGATGTTAAGGATATCGATCCTGAAGGAAAGAAGTTCGACAGAGGTATTTTTAAATCTTTATTGATATATTACTTGAAATCCATGCGATATTATTCTATTTCCTTGAAATATCAAGTTGCTTACGCAATGTAAACCGATCAGCTGTCACGTGTATGATGTTGCGGTAAAGCTCTGACAAGTTGGTTTTGTATTTGTAATTCAATCTAAAGGGTGTTTTTCTGATAGATTGTTTAAATTTCATTGTTAAAAAGAAGTTTTTATTCTCGTTGTTAAGTTCATAATGTTTGGTCGGTTAAAATATGACCAGTTTTCGAATTCGTTGTTTTGAATGAACATGTTTATATGATGTCATCTTTGCGTGTCTCATACATTTTAAATAATAAGTAAGTATGTGATCTACTTTATGCATCATATTTCATTGCGCTTATAAACTGATGAACTAATAAAATAATAATAAAAAAGAGGTTATCATCGTTTAAAATTGTTCATTATAATATTGATGGATAGCTGTACCTTTGATGATATTAAATATGAAATATCAAGTAATTAATTGCATGATATTTTACAGATATTTGCTAGTCTTCGAAATTCTGTTTTAAAGTAGTCACGTTTCCAGTATTAATAAATGCATGTTCCATTATGTTAAATAAAGGACTGTTCATATTTCTGTATGTATAACTAATAAGATGGAAATTAACTGAGGGCATCTTAAAAATTATTCTTATCAGAGTGAATGGCTTAAACTATCATTAACTATATGTTTTTTTGTTAAAAAATTTGTCGGCATTAATCATCGATTTCATTTGTACAATATGAGTGGACCAGAATGTCTTATTAAGAATTTATAATTTTTAACTTGTAAAACTATACTTCAGGCTAGTGGTAACCGATTTGATTACATTTGAAGGTATTTCATTTTATCATCTGTTAAGGCTTTTTTATATGCAGGATTGTAAAACCTAGACTCGTATGAATACTAGAACACTTTACTTTAACCATCAAAATTGCCAAGTAAGAGATAGAGTACCAATTGTGGTGGGGCTTCGGAGCCCAGTTGGTTAGGCGCTCACCTAGCAGGCGAAAGGTCCCAGGTTCGGGTCCGGGCATCGCCAAAATAACTGTCGATCTATAAACGGCCCGTGCAGCCAAAAATGTCCGACGAATAATACCCTGTGTAGAGGGAGTGCACGTTAAATATGCTTCACACTGCGGGGTCCAAACATCGCCAAAATATCTGCCGACCTATAAACGGCCCGTATAGCCAAAAATGTCCGACGAATAATACCCTGTGTAGAGGGAGTGCACCTTAAATATGCTTCACGCTGCGTGCGATGTCGGCCTTAACGGTTGCATTGGGTGCCTTCTCAGGTGTTGGCTCGTCACTTGACTGTGGTTCTAAAATACGACACCCGTCGCCAATAGCCCCCGTGTAGCTCTAGTGCGACGATAATTAAAACTAAACTAAAACCAATTATGGCAACTTGGTCATCTATATAAACAAATACGTAACATTACATTTTAATTATTTGGGGATTTAAATTTAGCTAAATTTGTGAAAAACTCTTGCTATGATAAAAAAAATTTAATTTAATTGAAAGCTATTTCTGAATGCATGCCTTTGAAATAGAAGCATAATCGGGTATGAATTTTCTCCTTTTCAAATCTATTTCCAAATTTAGGCCTAAAAATGTATAATAATTGTTATTTTAATGTTACACAGGAGTAAGTGCTGTGCGTTTAACATAAATATACTGATTCGTGAGATGATGTCTGCATCAGAGATTTGGGGGCTGGGGAGCCCAGTCGGTAAGGCATTCGCCTAGTATGCGATAGGTCCCAGGTTCGCGTCCGGGCATCGCCAAAATAACTGCCGACCTATAAATGGCCCGTGCAGCCAAAAATGTCCGAATAATGCCCAGTGTAGAGGGAGTGCACGTTAAATATGCTTCAAAGTCCCAACGCTGCGTACGATGTACCCCTTTAATGGTTGCATTGGGTGCCTACTCGGGTGTCGGCTCCTCACTTGACTGTGGTTCTAAAATACGACCCCCTTTCGCCAATAGCCCTTGTGTAGGTGTAGCTCTAGTGCGACGATAATTCAAACTAAACTGAACTGCATCAGAGCTTTCATGCATAACCGGAATAGGTGGGAGAATTCTGGGAATGCCGGTTTACCAACGTAGTAGTAAATAGCTCGCCTTGTAATCCCAAGATGGTGGGTTTGAGTCCTGACTTATTAACATATTTTCAGGATAGACTATTGGCATATATAAAGCATTGAGCTATATAATGCGTATTTATTTCCAGACCAAATTCATTGGCCTCTGTTGTTAACCTATTGAAGAGTTCAATCAGTTCCGTTTCACTTCTTGATATAAAAACCACATCATCAGCAAAAGCCAAAACCTGGTTTGTTCTATTAAATATTGTATAACACCTCTATTTGATATGATGTTACGCATCACTTTTTCAAGGCATACGTTAAACAACAAAGTCTATAATACTTCATCCTGTTTTAATCCGGTCACAACTTCAAATTCTCTAGAAAATTTGTTCTGTATCCTTACTTTTGCCTTCATTGAGATGATCGTCATTTTAATCAGTCTTATTAATTTGTTCGGGATATTAAGCTCGTATAACGTTTCTAACATCTTTTCTCTGTTTATCGAATCATATGCCTGTTTAAAATCAACATAAAGTTGATAAATATTTATATTCATTTCATGGCATTTTTCTAGCATATTTTTTATACTAAATATCTGATCTACAGTTGACCTATTCTGTCTGAATCCACATTGGTAGTCTCCCAATTCTTTCTCAATCAATGGCCTCAATATGAAATAGAAGGTATGAAATATTGCAGAGGGGGGGGAATCAGAAATGGAGATTTTGTGTTTTTTACACGTTTTAGAGGGTGCTGATTCTAAACAAGTTGTTTTTGAGCATTGGTGTGTTTGTTGAAACCACTCTATACGTGAATTAAAAAAAGAGCTATGGACTTCAAATTTGGTACATGTGTTGCTAGTAGGGATGCCCCGAATACCAAATTTGGCCGAATAACGAATATTCGTCCTACCTAAACCATTTTTTTTTGGTCAGATCTAAGTAAATTGTATTTATTATTCATCCGTTTCAATTCAACATAAACATATAAGTACACAATCACACAATAATTGTAATACAATAAACCTCTTAAACTTTTAATTAAAGCAATACACTATAAAGTAGTACTTTGTTCGTTATTAAAATAAGCCTTTTAGAAAGTGTAACTTGGTAAAATCACAACATGAAAATAAAAACAGAAGAAGGTGGATCCTATGTAGAATGAATATTAAAAAAAAATAATAAAACCATTGCTTACAATATTATTATACAATTACAAAATAATTGTTTTTTAATCTTTTAGTGAAAAATTACAATTGCGATATATATAGTGATTGTTGGTTATTGTTTTATTTGTTCTTGTCCAACCATTGCTGTGGGGGAGAAAAAAATATATTAAATCATACCCTATTCTAGCAAAATTAGCAAGAAAATATTTATTGGCACCAGCTAGCAGTGTCAATAGTGAGCGGTTGTTCTCCCCGCAAACGGTAACAGCCAGAGCACTTTTAGCTTCCACACTATGTTTATAAAGTAAAAAGTGGAAGGTATTATAATTGTTCAGTCCGTCTGTCTGTCTGTCCGTCACCCACTTAATAGCGCAAACTACAAATGCTACGGACAAGTGTGACACGTCAAAAAATTCAGCGCATTGAAATTAGAATACATTGAAAATTTCAGAAAAGAATTCGAATTCGAAGTACTTCGATTATTTAAAAAACTGCAAAATTTAATGCTCATTTAAAAAGCATAGGAAGCCATTTTTATTAGAATTAAATAACCATTGCCCTTCGCAACAATTCGCTCTAGAAACTTTAATTCTTTTAGACAATAAATTAAAATACATTTGTTTTTGCGACATCGATCAGTTTGAAATGATAATATATATTTCACTACGAGATTCTTTGTATGTTGATATGAAATATTTTAATTCTATTTAAAAGCGAGGAATATTACATATTTATTCTTTGAAATATAAATTAATTTTTGCAAACAATAAGTTATAATTTTTGAATTTTTGAAATAAAATAAATGAAACTAGCCAAATTTAGCATGTAAATGTTTAATATAGAATTAGTGTTGTGTTTGGCGCCTTTTGACCTGTTAAACAACTGTTGTGTGGAAGCGGGTTAAGTGACAGATTCTGTTACAAACCTACTTGTTTAGATTTTAAAGTTATTGAAGTTACCTTATAAGATATATAATTGTCATTGAATCCGTGTATTGATTTATTTAGTTTCAATTGAAAATTTTGCTGTTACACACCCCTAGTTTTTTATTCGAAATAATTAAAAAAAAAACAAGTAGGTTTAGTTTCATTTATTTTGTTTCGAAAATTCAATAATTATTCTTTTATCGCTTACTAAATTTATTTATATTTTGAAGAAGAAATATAAAATATTCCTCACTTTCTTAAATAAAAGCAAAACATTTTCATGTCAGCATACAAGAACATTAAAACAAACATCACCTTTAAAACTTAACTAAAAAGAATACTTGTTTTTTTAAAAAATACATTTAAAAAACAAAAAGCAACTAAAATGAAACAAGAAGTTCATAAAGAACCAAAATAGCCTACTTTCCTGTTACTTAAATACTTACTGAGTTCTAATCGGGAAAAAAAAACTAGGTTCCTAAAGTAAATATCATCAACAGCCGTTTCTACACTAGATTTATACACATTAGAAAAAAAAATTGAAACACAGCACCCAGCTATAATTTAAACTTCTAAAAGCCAAAATCAACTATTTTCCTTAATATTCTTTCGCAAATTAATTAAATATTATTTATCATCTGCTCGTGATTTATTTGTAGTTCGAAGAAAAATTAAATATTTATTAATAACAAAAGTAATGAAACTACTCCGAACTGCATTAAAAAATAAGAAATGTAAATTAAAACTAAGCATAATTGCATGCAAAAGTATGCCTTGCCGCTTTCTTGGTAGATAAATAATGAATAATCAAAGAATCAAATTGTGCTACATTTTATGACGTCATTCCAAACTGATTCATGAAAATATTATTTTGCTTCAAATATGTTTAAATAAATAAAGTTTCTCATGCCATTGTTGATTTGGCAACAGTGATTTAAATGACTCAAAATTGAATTTCAATGCTAATTCAATGGGAAATTCGCCGACAGATAGTAGATTTATGTCCGTCCGGACGTACAGACAGACGGACAAAAAGTATGAAAGTTGGGTATCTGAGGTTATAGCTTTCTAACAAAAAAAGAATTTTTAAGATCCGATGATTAGAACCGATTTTGGAAGGGGGGTACGGACGGACAGACGGACATCGACCGCATGTCAATACCTACTTTTTCATTTTTTTAATTCTTTCGAATTAAGAAAAGAAAAGTAGGCTAAAAATCATGTTAGCTTGTTTAACCTATTATTTTTTTAAAATTAAAAATAAGTTTAGTAAACATTTTAAAGTTCTCAGTGGTAGTTACTGTTTCAAACCATGACAAATAATTATAGTGTGCAATTAGTTTATTTTAACAGCTAGTTTACCAAGATCAATTTACTTAATACAAATGAAAATACCTTACTTTGCCTCCCGATTTATCCTATTACTAAGAAAAGCAGCCAAGTCTTTCAAACATTTCACATTAATCTGAAGCCTACTTAATATCACCCTCTGATGAGAGGTTTAGTCCCTTATGTGTCAGAAAATAATAATTAACTGAAAGATAGTTTGTAGTTTATATTAAGAAATTCTTTAAGCTTGAATAAACGAGCTGTTTCGGATCTAATTTCTTGATATAACGTTTTATAGTTAAAAGTCAATTTTTAGATGAATGCTACTTAAATATTTCTAAATTAACTTTAAAACAACGTGCAACTAGTTGATAGTTCCTCACTACACTATTAAAAAATACGCAACGTTTAGTAGCGGTTTTTATCTGGAATTTTTTTTTTCCGAACTATTTTTAGCCTACTTTTCTTTTTTTAATTCGAAAGAATTAAAAAAATGAAAAAGTAGGTATTGACATGCGGTCGATGTCCGCCTGTCTGTCTGTCCGTACCCCCCTTCCAAAATCGGTTCAATCCATCGAATCTTAAAAATTCTTTTTTTGTTAGAAGCTATGACCTCAGATACCCAACTTTCATACTTTTTGTCCGTCTGTCTGTACGTCCGGACGGACATAAATCTACTATCTGTCGGCGAATTTCCCATTGAATTAGCATTGAAATTCAATTTTGAGTCATTTAAATCACTGTTGCCAAATCAACAATGGCATGAAAACTTTATTTATTTAAACATATTTGAAGCAAAATAATATTTTCATGAATCAGTTTGGAATGACGTCATAAAATGTAGCACAATTTTATTCTTTGATTATTCAATAATTATCTACCAAGAAAGCGGCAAGGCATACTTTTGCATGCAATTATGTTTAGTTTTAATTTACATTTCTTATTTTTTAATGCAGTTCGGAGTAGTTTCATTACTTTTGTTATCAATAAATATTTAATTATTCTTTGAACTACAAATAAATCACGAGCAGTGATAAATAATATTTAATTAATTTGCGAAAAATATTAAGGAAAATAGTTGATTTTGGCTTTTAGAAGTTTAAATTATAGCTGGGTGCTGTGTTTCGATTTTTTTTCTAATGTGTATAAATCTAGTGTAGAAACGGCTGTTGATGATATTTACTTTAGGAACCTAGTTTTTCCCCCCGATTAGAACTTCAGTAAGTATTTAAGTAACAGGAAAGTAGGCTATTTTAGTTCTTTATGAACTTCTTGTTTCTTTTCATTTTCAAGTATGAAACATAAGGTAATGAAATTATTGCGATGGGGTAGAAGGTACGAAATAGAGATTTTGTGTTTTCTACGTGTTTTGGCGGCTGCTGATTCCGAAATAGTGTTTTTTTTTTTAAAAAAAAAACATTTGTCCGTCTGTCTGAAACCACTCTAGTGCCCGAACTGAAAGAGCTACGAACTTCAAATTTGGTACACGAATTATTTGTACCTGTCGGACGTGATAATACGGTTATTGAGTAAATTATGCCTGTGCAAATGGTAGCTGGCATATAAAACTTTGAGGTTTTAAAATTATTGCAATTATTTTATTGGATATAATTACTTTTAAATATATTGATTTATTGAGTGATGTTGAAACTCTTTAAGTCTTGTAGTGTTACACACCTCTAGTTTATTATTTATTAACTAGTTTATTATTTCTGTATTTGTGTACCAAACATTTTGAAATAAATCTTCATTTTTGGATTGTAAGTTACGTTTAAAGTTCATTTTAGCGCCGTACTCATTGCATTTGTTAATCATTTGCATTTATGAATAAAAGCAGTAGTATAAAATTAAAGCAACTCTGCATAGCTATTGGTAAATAATAAAAAAATTTAAGTAAATTTAATCTGTTAAAAGTATGTTAATAAAATTAATTTCGTTTATCATTAAAGTTTACGAAAATTAATGGTTGTGTTAAAAAGACGATTTCTACACATTTGGATAATTAAAAATTGTATAATTAAGAATGAATTTATTTTTTAAGCCTAAGCAGCTGCTTATTAGAAATTAGTATCGAATTCTACATAGTTAATATTATAGTTAAATAGGTAATGTAAATATTTAATTCTTAAACTCTGAAAAGAAGTCATTGGTTGAAATAAATGTGCTTGTCCAAAGGAAATACCAAGCTGTATATATTTGTCGCAATTTTGTTTGAAATCTTGAAAATAGGATTTTATGCCATTTTATAATCGCCAATTAAATTTTCGAAGAGCTTTATATGTAGCAGTGAGCGAAGCAAGATTTTACATTCTAGATCAAATAGAATGAACTAAACTAAAAAAAAGCTCAAGCAAAAAGCTCTTTAGTAATAGCTTAATTAAGTAAATGAATATATTAAAAGGTTACTAAGACCTTTTGTTTCTAATCGTTGTTGTAGAACATACAATCTCTAGAGATACGTATAAATTTTTTTAAAACCTTATTTATTAACTTAGGGGGAGTCGGATGGTTCTATCTCGCCTACGTTAATTTACCTAACTTTAGGAGCATTTTTCTCAGGAACTATACGAGATATCCTTATATATATATTTAATATTTTGTTCCTTACATAAAGCTCTTTGATTTAAACTGAGGATATTTCAAAATATTAAAAAATACTTTTACAGTGATTTTTTAAAAATATGTTTTGAAAAACACAAAAAAGTCAGATTTAAAGTTAGATAATTTTTTTTGAGAAGAGATATTTAAAATTCCTCAGTTTAGATCAAAGATCTATTAATTGGGAACAAACAACAAAACCAAATATGTTGATATATTTTATAGTTCCTGAGAAAAATGTTCCTAACTGTTGAAAAACCTTATATTTCAGGAAACGCAAAAGAAAAGTAAGGTTTAGGTAAGAGCTGATATTAAGCGTTTCTTAAAAATGCTTATAAAAAGAAAACCACCAAGCAGAAATCGATAATCTTGGTCCTAAATTAAAGCTAAAAATAAGCAGAATAAAAAAAATTAAAAAAAAAACAACAGAAAATCGACATTTTTGAATCCCCCCCCAAGCAAGAAGTTATTTTCGTAGCTAAAATTTTTCGTGTTTTAAAATATGCGTTTTTATGCCTACAAAATACCACTTTAGACTAAATTATACAGGGTGTCCGTAAAAGAATGTCCGAGTTTCAAATTGTAATAGTATCGTTCACCTGACATCATGCCTTGTGATTTCTTCCTTTGGGGCTTCGTAACTACGTTCCACCCCTACCTCACGATTTACACCAACCTTAAAAGGTAGAATTGCACGGCTGTTGCTTCCATTACTCCGGACTTGCTGCAGACAGTATGGGAAGATCTGCATTTTCGTTTGGATGTGTGCCGTATCACTAAAGGCGCACACATTGAGCACTGATAGGAAAAACAAGGTTAGTTTTCCTTCAATATCATGTATGATTTGTTATATTTAGTATAAAATAAATTCCTGTAATATACCATTAAAACTCGGACATTCTTTTACGGACACCCTGTATAATAAATACTTCATATACGTGGCCGTGATTGTGCAGTTGTCAGTCTCTTGTTCAGTTGTCTCTTGTTCCGACGACACGGGTTAGTATGGAGAGCGGGGCTGTACCGTACACATAAGGGAGATTCGTCGATACATAGCTAATTACAAAGTAAAGGTTACATAAACAAAAACAATATATAATTTGATTATTTGGCTACTGATCATACATAAACATTTTGGAACTATTCCACTTTTTATATATAAAAATTGGTAATAAAAAAAAGTTACCTTGTACGGAATAGCCCCTTGGGTCGGGGCAATACCGTACAGTTTTTAAAAATCATCTGTTTAGGTAAGTAATGATTGTATTGCAATAGATTACTGTATAAAAACTTTTTATTACTTATAAAGGTCGTAACTAAGAAACTGTGTATACTACAATTGTAAAATTTTAGAACTAATTATAATCCAAAAAAAAAAAATCTAGTTAACTATATAAAAAAAGTTCCAAAATTTCATAACAAACCTAAAAGTTGTGCTTTATTTGGGGACTTTGAAAAAATTGTTAAGATGAAATATAAAACTGTAACATTTTTGGTAGGCCTACTTTCCTCATAAGTCACAATCGATGCAGGTATGTTGCCATAGCAAACCATTTGGAGATGTGTACGGTTTAGCCCCAATTTGTACCTCGCTGCAATATAACAAAATAACCTTAAATTCTATCACTTAACCAGTCATCGCTAACAACCAAAAGAGAGCTTAAGAGAAGTAGTTTATTATGGTCTTTACAGTTACTAGCATACAAGAAATGATTCTTCAGTTACCTTTTATTTAGTATTGGACGAAAATTATAAGAAGAAGAGTAAAAACAGTTTTTTTTACTGAGATACGGATACTCATACGCATAGCGAAACGATATCTATACTGTAAACTTGAGCGATCTGCCGCTAGACTATAGAACTTGACGGGATCGTCTAGCTTTAAATCTAGGCCAAAAGAATGGGTATACGGTTTAGCCCCGCTGTACGGTTTAGCCCCGCTCTCCCCTATGGGTTCGGTTAGGTCATGGATTCACTCAGCCCTTCATCCCTACTGGGTATAAAATGATACCAATCTTACTTGAGCTGTTAACTAGGAGTTCATCTTCGAAATAGTCACTCAGCATGGACAAAATTGCTAGTATTAGCACCTCAGTTCTAAATTTATACAGAAACGGATATGATCCTCACTTAATGGGCCAGTTGGCTTGGGCTTTTCTATTTCGCCGACACAAGCGATAAAGTCGCCAAAGAAGTTTAACCACTGCCAAACAGAATATTTCAAATGGCATCCTTTAACTGTGTATACTGTGTTTTGTCTCCAAAAAATACGTTTGTAGCTAAAGATTCTGTTTGGCGAGATTTGAACCCGTGAAATAGAAAAATTCCGTCGACGTTGACGGGTTATTAAACAAAGTGTCCCTTCTCAAATTTAGGTAACAATGTCCCCCCCCCCGCCCCCTTTTCTTGATATAAATCTGTATTCTTGCCTACAGTTCCCCTGACTACGGATTCTTTTAAAGCTGGTCACGTACATCTGAAGCTCAAATGCCCAGGCAAAGCAACAAGCTTACAATCTCGATGGGATTATTTCATACCAGACAAATATCGTAATCAAGTGCCGTTGAATTCTGTTTCTTTGACTCGCAGTTATTTTTGGTCATCGAATTAAAAATGGGTCTGTTAATCTGTAAGTCGTAAAATAATTTGCAAATTATGCACCGTGTCAGTTTAATATTGATTCATGAAAGTCTTGAGAAGGGTTCAGAAAGAAAATGTTTTTTTTTTTTGGACTAGCAACTTTGGGAAGTACCCATGGTTTTAGGAAACTTCAAAATGAGGAAAATTATAAAATTTAAGAGTACTTATAGTTATGGCCGTAGAGGACTTTTAAATTTTTCTACCACACCCACAGCCAATATTCGAAACTCCAACCCCCCCCCCCCCAATACACACCCAAACATAAAAAAAACCTACAAGATAACGTTAACCATCGCTCAACCTATTCTATATGTAAAAACCTTTTGTGGATATTAAAAAGGGCCTGGATACTTTGACCTGACATACTGTCCGTGGGATACCAGGCTTCGATTTATACGGGACCCAGTGATTTTAAAGTGGGAAATTAATCTGTAAATTATTTTTATTTAAAAAAAAGAATACATGGAACAAAAAAGATCGCAACGTGTGTTAATCCAATGAGAAAAATTAATTTTCTAAGCCACATTTCTGCTTCTGTATGGAATATTTTTACAGCGACTATAGAGACCTATAAGCCAGCTACATTTATCATTAAAAAAAAAACGCTCGTAAAAAATTCAATACAGCCGGAGAAATGTGGCTTAGAAAATAATTTTTCCCATTGGAAAAACACAGTGGCACTTTGGTTTGGAGGCCCGCGGTCATTCAGGATCATTTTCCCTAATAAATTGTTACGAGGTTAAAAAAAAATAAACTACAACAAACCACACCCACTACCAAAAATTCACACCCTTTTAACCCCACGCCATTTCCAAACACTCCCAATTCACAAAAACATCCTATAAGATAAACTCTCTCAGAACCGATAAAATTCTAATTAAAAAAAAACCTCCGCCCGCAGCTATTTAAAGGAGCTTCAGGTATTTTTCAATGGGAAATTATTTTTTAAAATTATTTTTATTTCAAATAATACTGCATAGAAAAAAGATTGTACCGTATATTACAATTGCGTGCAAAACGTAGTGGTGCGGCGAGAAGCACCAAAATTATAACAAAGCTTCACTTTTTAACTAGGAACAAAATACGTAAATACTGCACGCCACAATCGAAAGAAACTGAAACCATTAAAATTACACCTTAATAAATTATAATGAGGTTAAAATAAATTTCAAGTTTGACAAACCTCACCACTTAAAAAAAGATAGCACCTTATATACCTTACCTTATTAAATATTCACGAGGTTAACAAAGTTCAACAACCGCACCACCCATTACCAAAAATTCAAATCCTTTAATCCCCCCCTCCCCTTCCAAAACACCACCAATTCACACAAACATCCTACAAGATAAACTCTCCGTCCGCGTGTATTTAAAACGGACACATTTCCAGGGACATCTTGTCCGTGTAACGCCGGTGTTCGATTTATCTGGGAACCATTAATTTTTTAATGCGTAATTATCGAATGAATTTTATTAGAACTAAAGATACCTGAAAAACCAAAGATGCCATGTGTATCATAATTTTATTAAAAATAATGATACACATGGAACAAATAAGATAACACTGTATATAAAAGGGCGTGCAGAACGTAGTCGTGGGGTCTATAATGCAAAAACCATAATGAATCCTCGCTTGTTAAAATACCTTAAAAATTCCGTGTCAAAATCGAAAGAAACTTAAATCTCGTGATAAATCTACCACGAGTTTTTTTTTTTTTTTTAAAGTTCAACTTCAACAAACCACCCACTACCAAAAATCCAAACCCTTTAATTTCCAAACCCACCAATTCACAAAAACATCCTACAAGATAAACCCTCCCACCACCGATAAAAATTCTATTTAAAAAACCCTCCGCCCGCGTCTATTTCAAACGGACACTTTGACCGGACATCCCGTCGGTGGGGCGCCGACCCTCTTCTCCCCCCCCCTCCCCCCACTGCAGCCTCGACAGCAGACGAACTCTCCTGCCGAATGCGGCAGTTCTGACCTTTATCGTACAAGGCTCTCTTGTGTCGGTTTTTGCGGCTCTAGCTGGGAACATGTGCTTTTTGGCGGACCCGGTGAGTTTTTGGGGTTTTTTAAATTTAGGGGTTTTTGGGGTGTGATATATTAGGGATTTGGTTACAGTAGTTTTAGTGTTTTTGTGTGGGGTTATACCTTGGGTTTTAGGGTTTGTTTGTATCAAAAAGAGGAAGTTTTTGTAAGTGAAATTTGTGTGGCTTTGGTTTTAACTGTCGTTTTCTTTAGTATTAGGATATTTTTTTTAATTAATATATTGGGATGTCGTTTAAAGTAGTTTTATATAATGTTTTTTTATGAGGTTGGGTTTTAATGTTATTGTTTAGTGCAAATAGTGAAAGTGTTTCCCTGTGAAATTGTGTGGCTTTTGTTTTAATTGCCGTGTTTTGTTGTCGTTAACGTTAGGATATTTTTTAAAAATTAATATATTGGCTATTTGTTTAAATCAGTTTTATTTTATTGTTTTTATGTGGGTTTATATGTTGGGTTTTAATGTAATTTGTTTGTGGCAAAAAGTGAAAATGTTCCGTGTCATTGTGTGGCTTTGGTTTTAATTTCTGTTTTTTTGTTTAATATTAAGGTATATTTTTAAATAAATTGTTTTATTTATTTGTTTTAACTATTTTGCGGCAGTGATATTCTAAAAATATATTTTGTATATGGAAAAAAATGAAAATGTTATCTTTTAAATCAAAGTTGTCTTTTGTTTTTTTTTTATTTTGGAAGGTATTTTATAAATTAAAATAATTTTTATTTCAAATATGGTTTCACGGTTTTATTCTAGTGTGGTATGCTTTAAAAAAAAAATATTTATAATATTTTTATCTGGAAAAAAATTAATATTGTATTAATTTGGATTCGCTGTCGAGTTTAGTGTTTTTTTTTGGGTTGAAAATATATACTTTCTAATTTCTATAACATCTGCAACATTAAAAAAAAGATTATTAATGCGTATAGTGTTTATATTACATTTCCTTTGTAATATGTTAAAGCATTAGTTCATTACAAATGTTTCAATAAAATTAAGTACATAAAAGTTGTTTTTAACCCATTAAGAATGATTGGTTAGAAAATTTGCCACTCGAAAATGAGCTCTCTGCTTAAGTTTATTTAAATAAAGCAAATTATAAGAGAGATTAAGTTACACGAAAAACGCATTTAAATAACGTTTTTATCCGGTTAGTTTCACAAAGTCGTCGTTAAGGAGTAAGGGGAGTCGGATGGTTCTATCTCGCCCATGTTAGTTTTACTAACTTTAGGAACATTTTCTCATTAACTATTTCAGATATCATTATGATTTTTTTATAGTTTTTTCCTTACATATAGCTCTTTGTTTTAAACTGGGGAAAAATACCATAAAAAATACTTATACAGTGAGTTTTTAAAAATATGTATTAAAAAAACCAAAAAATCCGATTTAAAGTTATATAACTTGTTTTTGAGCAGAGATATTTTAAATGCCTCAGTTTAAATCAAAGAGCTATTAATGGGGAAGAAATAATAAAACAAAACATGTTGATATCTTTTATAGTTCCTGAGAAAAATGTTCCTAACTGTTGAAAAACCTTATATTTCAGGAAACGCAAAAGAAAATTAAGGTATAGGGACATAGCTTCTGAAAAATGCTTATAAAAAGAAAACTACTAAACAGAAATTGATAATCTTGGTCTTAAATTAAAGCTATAGATATGCAAATTAAAAATAAAAGAACAGAAAATCGATATTTTTGACCCGAACACCCATCCGACTCCCCTTAAAGAGAAAGTTAATATATTTATACCTAAAAGAATTGAACCCCAAACTAAATATAAACTATTTCGAGTAAAGTGACAGCAGTTGTGAAATATTTAATTAATGTTTTGTGGTATTTTTTAAGTATTTGTATTTTGTGATTTGCTTATAGTTTTCTTATCTTCTTTGACCCCCCCCACCCCCCGTCAAAGTATTTTTTGGTATTTTTTTCAAGTTATGTACGGTATTGTATTTATTTTATTGTTATTTATATATTAGTTTTTAAAAGTTGAGTTGGGTGCCTACTCATGTGTCTGCTAGTTACTTGACTGTGGCTCTAAATTACGACGCCCATTTCCTCCCCTCGTGTAGCTTTAGTGCGACGATAATTTAACCTAGCAGCTTATTTTGCATGCTAAAAAAATCCAGCTATAGGAAATTAATTTTATTACTATTACCTCATTAAACACAGTTATAATTTCATTTCATCATTACTAATATCTTCTAATTGGTCTGCAATGTTAATCAATAAAACTTGTTATATCAAGTTATAATTTAGTTGCGTTTTTAATTTCCTTCTTACACGTTTATATTTCGTTTCCTGTCTAGCGCGATGTTTTCAAGAGCTGCCGTCGCAAATGGTTAATCAATTTGCATCATGGCAACCGAGTTCTGTGCCTTGCAAACATTTATTATGATGCAGACAGGCTGTGTTTTTTGTATGCTAATTTTGCCTTACTAGAAATATTGGGTTTGTCCACCTTTTAAAAGTTTTTGTTTCTGAAAGCTGGTATTGTACTCCTTAATGACTATTATCAAGAAAATTTGCCATGCGAAAATTAGGTTTAAGTTTATCTAAATAAATATAAAATGTAAGACAATTGAAGACCATATTCCTGAACAATTGTAATAGTATAAATGAAGCTACGCAAAAAACGAATATAAAAGTTAACGTTTTAATTTGAAAATGCAGGTGTTATACTGGTATTTACAAAGTCGTTGTCGACGGGTTACTTGGATACTTTTCATCCATGTTGGTTGTTGAGAGTTATTAATAACATTGTGTTCTAAATAAACAAAATATAAGGCAAATAAAGACCACAGCTCTGAACAATGTATAAGTGACAAATTAAGCTACATAAAAAACGAATTCAAAGGCTAAAAGTTCACGATTCCATTCGGAATTGAGAAGATGTGTTAATACCTAATGATATTCAGTGTCGACGCTAATGGGTTAAAGCCCTTTTTTTTAATTAGTTATGCCCTAAAGTTTTAATTTAAGTCCCCAAAAGTTCTTATTTCTTAATCCATGTACGAAATTTAATATTTAACATGCCACTAAATAAAAATCTGTTTTTACATCACTCATAAATCCAGCTACATGTTCAAATTTGGATTAAGGCAGTCGACCTACCTAAATTAGGTTCTGCCTAAAATGTTCATTATAAATAATAAATATGTATTTCTTAAGGCAATATCCATTGATCAAATTTTAAAATGAAATTGCGATTTTTCGTTTCGACGTTTTGTTTCTTAACGGTTTTCGTTATATAGAAGTCTGTAGCGGTCACTTCATATTAAAACATTATTTTATGTTTCTAAATAACTTACATTAACTTTTTTTTTAAGCAAAGCATTTTTTTCTAGAAGTCGTTGTTCTTCAGTCAGACATTATAATAAATACCTCGTTATCTACCATCTCGTTGCCATTCGCAAGCTACATAAAGTTGTGTAAATAAAGGTTATAATTATAACTGCAGAGGAAGCCTAGAATGTTTTATAGCGATATTATAGAACAATTTTTCATTTCATCCTGTCAAATTGTTTAGAAATAAAATGTAAGTTTTAATTTATATTTTTAAAAATCTGGCTGTAAAAATGAAAATTCTATTAAAATATATCCGTAGTAAACTTCCGACACTTCCATATTATACAGAAAACCATTAGTTGATAAACTACTAATCTAAGCGAGTGCCTAAAGAACTGACCTAAAATGCGAAGCAAATGAAGGAGGGAACTTTCCTTTAGGTTTGTTTCTCTGCTACTTGATAACGTGAAAGGAGAAACGACTTCTACAGCGATCCTTTCGGTGGGTTTTGCCTACTGAGATTTGCATTATGGTAATTTTTTTTTCACTTTCAATCATCTAATCTAAACTATAAGGTAAGTGTTCGTATATAGGCGTTTTTTTGAAGTTTTCGAGGTTGCTGATTCTGAAATAATGGTTTTCGAACAGTTTCGTCTATACGTCCGTTTGTCTGCCTGAAACCACACTTTAGCTCGAAATAAAAAAAGCTATGGATTTCTAATTTGGTACACGAGTTCCTATTACATAAGGAATAATAAGGTTTTCGAGAAAATTGCGAATGCGCAAGTGATTTTTATTCTTACCAATTAGGTTGACAAAAAGAATTAATTTTTTTTTAAAAACAATATTGATTCGGTTTTAATATTGTATCAAATATATTTTTCTGCTGGTAGTTTTAGTTTAGGTATATTTTTGTTTTAAAAATAAAATCGCCCGCAAACTTAGACAACTCGATTTAAACGTCATTTCAAGACTTAAAAGTTTAAACTGCTGGGATTGCTAAGTAAAAAAAATATTACTTTATATTTCTACGTAGGTTACAATTGTAGATTTGTGCAGCATTATTCAACTAAAATCAAATTACACAAGACTGTCTAATTACTTGATGCCGATCACGTGATCGTCCAGCTATCTTATAAATGAATCTTGCAGAAACACAAGTTCCGTCAACAAATAAATCAGTGGTTATAGGACTGGGGCAAGTTGAAACTGTTTTGGTTTAAAAAATACTGACACCATTTATATGAGTGTTTTTTGGGGTGCCCAGGTGCATCTATTTATTTGACCGCTGTTTAAAATTACGAGGACCGTACCCAGTTGCTCGTTTGTATTTTACGTACGATGTTATTTGAGTTGTCTATTTCAAAAAGACCCCGATTGACTGGCCGCAAGCAACAATGGTCTGCTAACGGTGCCAATGGTGCTAAACAATCCACATTCAAAGTAGAAGTTATATATGGCAGCCTTCGGGAATCGATCGGTAATATAAGAGACGATTGGACCGGCCACATCTGTGGTGACATCGCGTCGTGTCGCGTTTCATACCTTACAAACCACTCGATAGTTTATTCGTCCGAACTAAAACGGCCACGCTTATCTTGACGTCACACCTGCGTAAGATAGTGCCGTCAATTAACAAACACACCACGCTCCGCCTCGTTCGAATCGTCCATTGCGTGGCTTACCTTTGGTTGACTGAGTTTGTCGCACGTTAAGCTAAGCAATATACGGAGGGACAGGGCCAGAGTCTGGGCATGCAACTTACGCCAAACGTATCCTCTCTTCCTCTAAGACGTTACCGAAAGTGTTTTCACTCGTCGATGATTGGGCTTTTGTGCACACGTGATATCTGAGTTCCTCCTAAGATCACGTGGGCACATAAACCCAACCATTGACGAGTGAAAATGCTTTCGGTAACGTGTTGGAGGAATAGTGGCGACGCACGGTTCACATGCCCTAGTCCTGTTGTTCCGCGGTATGCCTAGCTTTAGGACTTTCCTATGACTTATTTCACCAAACCAAATCAACAGTACCGAAAGGTCACCCACCTTCTCAATATACAATTTAAAAATGTCATTTGGAGTTACGAAGATGGGGAACTTGAGTTTCTCACGGAAGTAGGTGTGGCTAGGGTTATTTTAGATCTCGAATAACTCCCAGAGAGGGGAAGATTTTCTAATCGGTATCAGTTCTTCCTGTTGTGTGGTCATCTTATCGCTAATATGCAAGGATGGTGAAGAAGTTGGCTTTTATATTTATCATTGGACTGAATTTGATTCTATATATATATTAGGTAGAGGTATTGAATATTCAGAGAATAGAGAAGAGCGTTGATTATTGGCGCAAATAGTTTATTAAGCAGAAATTTACATGTTTGAATGGAAACACGAGAGGCCACCTTCGCAGTTTTCTGAATAAGGCGGGTCTATTGTGTTTTTTTTCTCCATCGAAACATGTAAATTCTACTGAATAAACTATTTGCGCCAATAATCAAAGTTGGTTTCTTCATGAATCTTTAGATATTATGAAGCTTAAAAAAAGGATTTTTCGGAAAACTATTCTATAATTTATTTTCGAAGATGAAATCGTGTACAGACCTATTTAAAATGAAATTTTTTATATTTCACCTAATAAAACGTTAACTTTATGTTTTAAAAACGTTTTTTATGTGAATTAATTTGTCCAATATAAATTGAAGAGGTTAGTGGAAGAACGTGCTAAGTGACAAAAAGGTGAAAACGAGAAAGAGCTTAAAGTTTTCGTTTTCACTAGGATCGTGAAACGTACTTGAAAAGCGTTAAATATACTAATTTAAGTTATGAAAGGGGAAACTTTTATATTTTAAGAAGTTAGTAATATGTTCATTGACACACAAATCTCATTTTCAAAAATGTCACTTAGCACGTTCTTCCACTAAGCTCTTCAATTGTTCAGCTCTATGATTTTCATTTGTATTATTTTTTTGTTAGATGAATTAAAGTTTAAAACTTACCGCTCCAGTTTTGTTAGTCTATAATGAGTTTAATCCCATCAGTGTAAAAATTAGTTACGTCCACACGATTTCCATACATTTCTTCTTACGCAAAAATATTGAATAGAACAAGCTTGGCGGGTTCTGTCCTCGCCTTAGCCGGGCTGAGGAGCCCAGTCGGTACGACGTTTGCCTTGCATGTCGGAGGTCCCTGGTTCCGACCGGGCATTCTCAAAATACCTGCCGACCTATGAACGGCCTTTGCAGCCAAGAAGTTGGATGAATAATACTCCGTGTGGAAGGTATGCACGTTAAATATGCTCAAAATTCCCGACGCTGCATGTGATGTCGCCCGTAAAAAAAGTTGCGTTGTGTGCATACTCAGGTGTCACTTTTAAACCTCGAAGCAGGTCTTTAAGCCACGATTCATTGAAATCGTAAACTTATGTCGAACTAAGTTTAAGTAGAACGCCGAACTGCCAAAAATATCCGTGAAGAGCGGCTTATGAAGTAACGAAATTTTTCGTTACCGCGCTAAGTCTCTAACTAAACAGGTTTTTTTTTTAAAAAAATTTCTGTAGGAACAGTTTTTTTTTACTTTTAAAGTTAAAAAATAGTACAAAATTACTAGAGTTTTATAATTGATTCGAATATAAAGTAATTTTCTTTCGATCCATTTCAATTTGGTACTTAAATTTTCTAACCTTTTTGGTGTGCTATTTTAATTTTTTAACCAGTGGATAAAGTTCACCATTGCCGCCATCGTTTAAATTTATTTGGCATTTTTTTTGACTGAAGTTGCCATGCATTCCACACATGTACTACATTAAGTTTTCTTGATTTGATAGAAAGATAACAATGTGTTCCGTAAATAGGATTTACATCGCCTTCGCTGCCGAAGGTTGCGAGGTAGTTTCGGAGAGGAAGGCTTTAATCGTACTCTAGGGTTTCCTTCTGGTGATAATCTTGTTAGAAATCCCTTTGTGTTCAGGGGATTTCACATTTCGTTGAACTATTGTTTTTAATATAAAATGCACATTTTTTATCTGATGGTTCCAGATTTATTTTTTCGGTATAACATTGGAGTGAGTATTTGTCAAAAGATGATTTCAGGAGCTAGAATAATATGAAAGTTTAAAAACCGGATTTGGGGAATTCTACATAGGGGAATTATCAGGGATTGGAAAGTCACTTTTAAAAAGTAACTCTGTTACAGTTATTTAATTAAAAAGTATCCCTGTTACAGTTAATATAAAAAGTAACTAATTACAGTTTTCGAAATTTCAAGTTATAAGAAATTTTTTAATTTAACCATCTTATATCGTTTTCCAAAGGGAACTAAGATTTAAAAAAAAAACTAGTAACAAACAGGAAAAAGCTAATAATGAAAATTCAACGTTGTTAAAAGTTAAATTTTAATTAGTTAAATTTAAGATGAACGTGTCGAATTACAGAAAAGATCCATTAAGAGCGAAGTAAAAAGTAACGAAATTTTTCGTTACTTTGTTACCGCTAAAAGTAACTAAGTTACAGTTACTTTATGAAAAATCTAGTGGCGTTACTCAGTGTTACCAAAAAAAGGTAATTATTGCAAGTAACGCATTACTTTGATACCTGGGAATTATACTAGACTAGTTTTGTGTGGATGTTTAAGTATGAAACTGATTAATGGGTTTGCATTTTATTTCAATAGGAAACAAATTTAATCTAAAAAACCTATTTAGCCAAATAATAATTATTATACTTCACTCTGTAACCGTTTAACGACGACTTTACGAATACCATTAACACTTTCATTAAGGAATAAAAAAAATTACTTTTTTTTAAATTCTTTTTTTTTTTTGTAACTTGTTCTATATAAATTTTTGTGGCGATTTGTGGACTTTGTTTGGTTTAGTTTCGAGATAGCTTCGGTTTATTTCTTTGATGCTCGAGGGATAAGCAAATAATGTCGCCAGAGCACTTAACTACGAATCCCGCCATCCGCCTATTATCCTATAAAAAGGATTTGTGCTGGTGGAAAATTTGTTACAACGCCTGATGCACCAGCTGAACTTTAAGCCGTACCGCCCAAGATTATTGCATGGCCTTCTTGAGGACTATCCTGACCGCAGATTACAGTTCTGTAAGATAATGCGCAATCAACTGACTGAACATCCAGATCTGCTTTCGAAAAAATAACTATATACCTAATTAACTGTAAACCAACTTTTGGGCCACCCTGTATATTTCATTTTTTGTGTGTGTGTGCAGTTGTTTTGGGGTATTTCATTCATAACTATAACATTCTATTTTTTTATTAACATATAGGTTTCATCAAATTACAAATTTGGATCATGATTAGCTTAACCAGATTCTTTCAGTGATTAATCTCGATTATGAAATCATCATTAAATTTTCATAAATTCCATTTTGTTTATGTTGGTTATCTTGAAAAAAAAACTATAAAAAATAAAACGGAGACTATACCTTTATTTATAGTGAGGCAGTTGAATAACAAACTGAATAGTACTGCGAAATGCATGTCCGCCTCATAAGCCTAATTTTGCGGGTTCGATCCCCGGCTGGGTCGTCGGATTTTCTGGATGGGAAAATGGTCAGCACGCATGTCATATGATTATGTGGCATGTAAAAGATCCCTTGAGTACCCATTTGGCTTGGGATCTCTCGGCATACTCTAATATCCGAGTAGCGAGAAGCATATATAATGTCACAAAAATGGCTCTCTATTCTAGGGAATATGCCGAGTCTGCAAAGGCTAAGCTGCCAATAATGCAGCACCGCTGAGGACAAAAACCCCTGCGAAATGCATTACTTCTGGTCACCCTTTTTTGATACTTGTTTAGAGTTTTGCTAAAATCCCATAATTTTTTTTTCTTTCAGTTAGCAGACTCCATTGTGAGAGTGAGTCGTTCAAAATGGACCTGATTCTGGATGTCAACATACAGGCATATCCCATGGATTTAGGTAAAATATTATCATAATAATATATATATATATATATATATATATATATATATATATATATATATATATATATATATATATATATATATATATATATATATATATATATATTATATATATATATATATATATATATATATATATATATATATATATATATATATATATATATATATATATATATATTCAGCCTATTTTCCTTTTTTAATTCTAAAGAATTAAAAAAAAATTGCAAAAGCAGGTATCGACATGATGAAAATATCCGACTGTCTGTCCGTAACCCTCTTCCGAAATTGGCAATTTTACGTAATTATTCTTCGAACTGCTAATGAATTTTGCAAACGATAATGAATATTAATTTGATTTGCGAAACAATATTAATAAAATTAGCCAATTTTGGTTTAAAAAGTTTAAATTATGTACAACTAAACTAGCTGTGTTTGGCAATTGTTTCCAATGTGTATAAATCTTGTGTAGAAGCTGTTCAGGGTGACAGTTACTGTTAAAAAAAATTGTTTTTCGATAAGAATTTTAGCAAGTTTTTAAGCAAAAGGAAAGTAAGCTATTTGCGTTTTGAACGAATTTCTTGTTATTTTTGAGAGAAATCCATTATTATTAATGGAAACATAGGAACTAATTCCTAAACATCTGTTTAGTTAAAGTTTTGATGCCATATTTAAGTTGTTTCATAAAAATTCTTGTGTGATAGAATGTTCTTAGAGCAATATTGGACCTCTTCTCTGTATATTTGTTTTCAATGTGCTTATGTACAGCTGTTTTTTTTATGATTATTATTTTTTAAAAAATCTTGTCCCATTAATGTTTGGCCGTCTGCCATTTACTTAGGCCCACCAGTAAAATGCATTGAAGAGCTAGAAATCGCATTCAGTTTTCACTGCCGTAGCTTTAAAACTATTTGTTGTAGAAACAAGTGTTTTGCGAACTTGTGAATCTTTTAAAACAGTTTTTTAATAATATTATTCTTGCTAGAAATATTTGTTTTATTTCTTGTAAGCATGTTGGTGGAAAGTATGTTTGATAGGTTTGGTATTTTTTTTTGTTTGGACAAAAAATATTTAAGAAAGCCCCAATATATCTAAATAAATAAAACACATGTTGGCGTATATCGCTTTTGATTGTACGGTAATTCTTACATCAACTTTTACTTATTTATAATGTATCTGCCGTGGGCAAGTAAACTGCAACAACTAGCCTAATGAGTTAGACCATTGTTTAAAAGACACATTTACTCTAGCCTAGAGTAAAACATCGAATAAGACTAATTATTTCAAAGCAAAAGTGGTCTAATCCATTGTTGTGGTTACTGCAGTTTACCCGTGTAACGTACCTGATCCGTGGCCCTCTAGCGGCCACTCCAGAAGTTCCCCGCCGAAACGGAACGAGAACAGAACTTTTTTGTGTCGACTAATGGAGTAACACGGACTTAGAGATGCTTGTGTCCGAAATCGGACTGATTGATTTGAAAATAACCTTTTTAACATTTTAAATAGATGCTTTAAAATAAAGAAGCTGAAGTAAACTAACTTTAAAAAAAATGTGTTTTTAAATAAATCTTGGTACTTTGAATGTTCTCTTGTTCGTGTCTTGTAATTCGTTACACCCGCCCACGGCAGATATTTTATACAGGCTGGAGAGCACGATTGGTTAGAAGTTGCCCTTACGGACGCATCAAATCGAATCCCTTTTTCAATTATCCCATCCTTAAATATATGTTAAGAGAATATTAAAAAATTAGTGCATGATACATGAAAATAACGTTGATTCTTGGCGCAAATAGTTTTATTCTGTTCACTCACTTGACTGGGGTTTTAAGTCTTTAACTCCTAATGATTCCATTTAGAATTATCAAACTTGCATCCCCCCCCCCCCCTCTCATTAAGTTAAACTGGCACTAATTTCAAATAAATTTTATCAAATTCTTCATATATTTTTCTTTAAAATTATTTTCTCTTTGTACCGTTAGATTAGATGGAAGAATCATGTCTTTTGAAGAATTAAAAAATAGTTTGTTGTACTTAAATGGAAATACGAAAAACATGGTAAAAAGTAAAATTAACTCTGAAACAATTTTATCAAATAAATTGACCCTAAAATCTTCATGCTTGCATTTTTAAATGTTTAAAAATTTAATGTTTACTTTTTTTTTAACAAATAAAGCTTCGAAAAGATTGGCGTGGGAAATGCATGTTACTTGACAGTGACACGTAATACAGAATTAATACCCATTTCTGTAGTCCCGTTTCCAACAATTCGTGTACCTACCAACTCCCTGGATTTTACAATATCGGATTTTCAACTGTTTCTGAATTTCCGTATCATATCATAAGTTGTAGTTATAATCACTTTTAGCTTCCACACTACGTTTATAACGTAAAAAGTGGAAGTTATTATAATCGTTCAGTCCGTCCGTCCGTCTGTCTGTCACCCACTTTCACTGAAAGAACCACAAGTCCCACAGACAAGTGGGATACGTCATTTTGAAGCAAAAAATCAGATTAGTTTACATTCTAAATTTCATTAAAAATTTAAATTAGAAGTTTATTTAAAATTTAAATAACTAAAAATTTAATCTACATTGAAATAACATGCAAATTCCATTTTTATTAAATATTTTCTCTGTTGCCATTTCGTTAAACGTACGAGAAACTTTATTAAAAATAAAAACTTTTGAAAGAATATTTATTTATGCGATATATATAATTCAGTTTGGATTGTTGTAATAGCACAATAGAGTTCTCTTGATGGTTCATTATATATGTAAGAAGGATGCATAGAGAATTCTAACTTGGCATAAAAAATATGCAAAGTTTCGCTTTTATTTTTAAAGCATCAATTGTACTAATTATATATTTTTCGAACTGTAAATTAATTTAACAAACGATAAATAACTGAATTTTCGAAAGAAATGTAAATGGGAAATTGTGGCGACACAAAGATATTTATTAAAAAAAAGATTACATCATTATTCTTTGAACTTCAAACACATTTAGCAAACGATGAAGTCTAATTATTAAATCTGAGAAAGAAGGTTAATGAAAATTAATTTTGGCGTTTAAATGTTTAAATTACAACTAGCTAAGGGCTCTGTTTGGCGAATTTCTTTCTGAGGTGTATAAATAGTTTGTTTCCTGTTGAGCACAAATGTTGTGTGGAAGCGGTTTAAGTGACAGATTCTGTAACAAACCTACTTGTTTACACACGTGACTTACACTACAGAAATTATAATTTTGCATGGAATTAACTTATAGTATTAATATCTATTTCTATTGTCTTGTTTCCAACAATCCGTGTACAGACCTGCCAGCTCTCCAGATTTAACCCGGCAATACCTTCTTTTTAACTGTTTTTTGAATTTCTGTGTCATATACATAGATATCATAGTTAAAGTATTAGATTGGCTGATCACGTGACCTGCAATGCTAACGACGGGACGCGCATGGAGGCTTTTTAAGGGGGCAAAATTGCCAGTGTTGCTGCCACTTTAATACTATGAAAATACTATGAAAAATATCATTTATTTCTAAAATTACAAAAAAAAAATACTAGAAAAGGATTTAAAGTCACTAAAAAGATTCCAAAATGAGCTAGTATTTTTACGATATTTTTTTTTGTAATTTTAGAAATAAATGGTATTTTTCATAGTATTTTTCTCCTTAAAGTGGCAGCAACACTGGCTATTTTGCCCCCTTAAAAAGCCTCCATGCGCGTCCCGTCGTTAGCGTTAGAGGTCACGTGATCAACCAATCTAATATTTTAACTATGATATCTATGGTCATATACCAAATGCCGCATTTTCGAAGGGGGAAACATCAAACTTCCTCTTGGCAACCGGAAAATAGTTATTACCGAATTAAATCCAGGGAGTTGGTTGGTAGAACTAATGTCTCACTTGAGCCACAGTTAGCAGGTCTGCTTGTTGTAATTCTCTAGTATGATGTTAATCCAACACACATTTACGATTTCAGGATTTTTAACTTTTTTTCTGAATTTCTGTGTCATATGATACCAAATGCCGCATTTTTGACGGGGGAAACATTAAGCTCTCTCTTGGCGTCCGGAATCCGGAAAATGGTTATTACCGAATTAAACCCGGAACGAAATAACGTCGCACTGCAACCACATTTGGCATATTCATGCATGTAATTCTCTGGTTTGACGTTAATCCAACATTTACTGTTTCAGGTGACAAATTTCGTCTCGTGGTAGCCTCAACCCTAAAAGAGAGTGGCGCCCCCGACGACGGTGAATGGAATTCCATAAACGACGGACTACCTTCGCGAGCTGATGCCTTCGAGTATGTCTGCTACGGGAAGATCTATCGCATTGAAGGAGATGATGCCACGTTGGAGGCTTCTAGACTGTGAGTAGAGATGCGATTATGCTATGTTTGTGGATAATTGCTGGGCAGAAAAAGTTGTTTATGTTTTTGCTGTAATTCAAAGCCAGTGTTTGCTGTAACACTGGAAACAGGGGAATAAAAAATGCCATGGAAAACATGGGATACTTAGAAACTTGGGAAGACTTTTGAAGGAATTTTTTTAAGAGGACCATTAACTTTTTTCTTAGAAGTAGTTTTCTTTTATACATGCCAGTAGGTGGTTTAGAGAATGAAGGGGACCATCCGGGCTGAGTTTGGGCAGGGCATGGCATTGTTAATGACAGCCGAGTTCACATTGTTGTATATCTTACATATTTTCCCATCCCTGATTAATAACACAACATAATTTAAAATTGCATACACAATATAACTATTCATAGTTCCTAAAGTTTTAAAATATGATTTTTTAAAATTTAAGTTTGTCTGAACATGGGAATGGGTAACTTTTATTTCTTTACAACAATAATATGAATAATCAGGTTTTTTTATTTGATTTAGTTGACACGACACCTTGAAAAGCTACAATTGGCTTATTGAAAATCTTATAGAGAGATGACTAGGCATCGGCACTCTAAAAGTTTTTTTTGGTTTTAGTATTTCGTGTAGTTTTTAAGATTTAAAAAAATGTTTCAGAACTATTTAAAATCCTTTAATAGTAAATATTGTAATTTATTTTACATAAGGGCTTACAAACATCCTTTCGTACAATAACATAAAAAATTTATAACATTAAATATAAAATATAATAAGCATAACACTAGAGCGTTCATATTATAAAATGAAAAAAAAAATAATGTTTAGCAAGAAATAAAATTCGATTTGTCATTTTTTACTATAGAAATTTTAGTAAAACAGCTTCAAAGCCCCTTTACATAATACAATGTCATGCAGCTCTCGTTCACTCATGTTACTATAAATTAACTCGATGTACCATATGCAAGTCTAGATCTGGTTAGCTTAGGCTCATTGATGATGAGACCTGGCCGGTTGGACAGATTGTTCTCTCTCCGTAATCGACCTCTAGATGATTTCGACCCCAACCGTGATGAGGACACTTCATTGATGGACGTTTCCAAACCTTCTCTAATTCTTATTCCATTCGAATTTTCACCAGCTCCTGTTCCATTCGAATCTTCAACAACGCGTATTTCATTAGAAACTCCACCAACAACTCTTCCATTCGAATCTCCACCAGCTCCTGTTTCGTTCAAATCTTCAACAACTCCTATTTCATCCGAATCTTCAACAACTCCTATTTCATTTGAATCTGCACAACGTTCTATTCCAGGATGATCGCGGTTGTTTTCCTCCATCAAAGTACGTGTAAAGGGAAAAAGCACGAATGATATGTACATGCAAAACACAATGGCTGCCGTTGTCCAAGGGTACAGATTGGATGTTAAGTGGTAGTTTATTTCAATAAGTACTGGCCACATCCTTAGAGCAGCGCAAAACGCCAATGCCGACTAGAAAGAGATGAAGCAATACAATACAAGGGGGTCACAAATCAATGAGAGACAAGAAGTTTTATTATTAAAGGTAAAATCTTAGAGGAACTCATAACTTGGCGACAAACCGAAAAAAAGTGGCAACTTTTGGCAATCTTTAAATTTAATGTACGGTTGCTATAGCTATCGAGTTGTACGAAATATAATTGGAAAGTTTACCACATTTTGGTTGCTTGAAAATCGGCAAATCGAGACCTGCCATTTTATCGAAGCTGTTAAAAAAAATCTCTCAAACTTCAAATGTTGCGATAAAGTATTTTAATATTTAAAACTTACCAAAAACAAGCCAATACATTTCCGGCTCGGTCTTTCTTCTGAGTAGACATGAAGTATTTTTAAACTGACTATAAGAAACCAAATAGTAAAAGCCATGTAAAATAGAAGGTATGTCGTACTATTCAGAAATACGCACAATTCTTTGTGGTTTTTGTAATCGCAAAACATCCATATGCCTGGCAGATCAGTTCCTAATATATCGTGAAGAATCACTGTAATTTTAATTAGTATATCCATAGTGGGTGTCTTTATGCTTAACTTTTTTTATGATGATTTTTTAGAAGACTATTGACATTATTTTGAAGACTATTTTTATGAAAAACTTATTTCCAACTTGTTGCCATTGTGTTAAGTAATAAAATTTATTAACTGTAAAATGATTTCAAATTATTTCCATTGTGAATGTTTCAGATGATGTAACGCTTTTTTTTTTCGTTTTCCGTGTCCTGCGATTACATTGGTTCTTTCGGTTTCAAAATGACCGTCATAGATGAAAAGAGGCTTATCTTCTTTTACAAATGATATGAACAACCAACAGAATAGCTAGAAGTTGGCATTTAAAAATTTTAACAAGTAAATTATTCTTTAAAAACTCATTTTCGGATACCAAAAGAAAATTCCAAACAAAAAATTAAAACAAGCTGTTGCCATTCACGACGTGGAACAACCCCATTAATACCTACACTTAATAACCTTATTTAATGACATTATAATATCTTATAACATATAATTTCTAAGAAAAACAAAAAAAAATATTTTAAAATAGTGATTGGTGGTGTGATACGGTCGATTAACCAATCGAGACCTAATTTTCATTCTTGTGAAACTGTTGCACAGCACCAAGATTCGGCACGTCTTCTAGACTAAATGATGTGATACTGTTTATTTCGATATACTTAGAGTAATGCATTCTGTATAATGCAGATTTTTTAAAGAAGTAATTACTTTAAATGTTTTTCGATTGATAATCCTTTTTTCCGCAAATTCAACGATTCATCTGGAGCTATACTATTAGGTATTCAGAGCCTATACCATTCTATGTCGTTGGATTTGAAAGTATTTTATGGGAGCGATTTTCAATAAGTGCATCATTGCTACCGCTGAAATTAGAAATAAATAAAATTCGAAAGTTAAAATAAATTTTAGTTTTAAATTGAATTTTGGTTTTACCTATGCTTTATTATTCTACACTCTTAAAACAAAAGAGCGAAATTCACTCCTATAGGAGAAGTGCATTTTCGGCACTGGAAAGGAGTGGAAATTAACTCAGACTGAGTTAAAACCGCTCGTTTTAAGAGTGTAGGACGCAGATTGTTGTCTTTTATTTCTTTTACCCACTCCGAAAACGAGTGAAATTCACTCTTATAGGAGAAGTGCATTTTCGGCACGGAAAGAGTGGAAATTAACTCAGACTGAGTTAAAACCGCTCGTTTGTTTTAAGAGTGTAACCTTCTATAGGATGGTAAAATTGAGGATCAGGTTCGATATAAGAACTTACTAGTTAAAAGCCTTTGCTAGTTAGTTAGCCTTTTAACTAGCAAGTTCTTATATCGAATCTGATACACAATTTTACCATCCTATAGAAACTGATTGTACAGTACAAATTCAACTAAAATTTAAAAGTGATGGCGCATGTTTAATATGACGCATTACGAATGTCCGCGTGCCGATCCGCGTACTATCTTATAGGTGTGCCCACTCTGCTTCGTCACTTGACCGTTGCTTAAAATCACGATTTCCTTCGCCCCAGCTCATGCGTGGCTCTAGTGCGTGTTAATCCAAGCTAACTATTTATCCAACACTTTATGTTGCAGTTAAAATTTTGGCTAAGAAGGTCCTTTTATGAAAATGAGTGTTAATTTTTCTTTTTGTATTAGTTAGGTTTTGGTTGTATTCCTTTTTTAAATAGGAATTTCGCGTGTCAAGTGGCCATATCTGCGATGTTTTTTAATGCACCAACTTTTTAATCGCCATAGAAACTAGTGAAAGGGAATATTTCTCATTTTTTGGGGAGTATTGTCCTGACAAGTTGCATTTTTATTAATCCGATTATCATGTTTCCAATGAATTTTTTAAAAGCTTTTTTTTACCAAACTTTTAACTTCTGTAGCTTAGTATTAAAAAAAAATCTTCTGATAGTAATATGAGTTTTAACCCTTTTAACTTTTATTCGGGCGGGTTTGCGTCATAATTAGGGGCGTAGGTAGTTGCAAGTTTCGTTTGATTGTTGGTTAGAAAAACGTCGAACTAAGGCTTTAGTTTTTCACCGAAAAGCTGCAAGGTTGAAGTTAACAGGTTCTCAGTGAAAAGGATTTCGTCAAGTAGTATTCGTAGTACAAGTAGAGTATTCGTAGTACAAGTAGTATTCGTAGTACAAGTAGTATTCGTAGTACAAGTAGTATTCGTTGTAAGTCGTATTGATTAAAAAGAACCTTGTAAAACTTACTTTTTCATACATATATGATATATATTTGATATATATATATATATATTATATATATATATATATATATATATTATATATATATATATATATATATATATAATATTATATATATATATATATTATATATATATATATATATATTTTATATATATATATATATATATATACGCACCACAATTTTAGGGTTCCGAATGCGTCCGAACTAGTTTCTCGATCTTCGGCACTGGGAACAGTGACGTCAAAATTTCCGTCTACGCTCATGTTTGAGAGAGCTTCTCTAGCCTTGTTATTGAAGTTGGCCGTGGTGTATCCCCTTTTTTTCCGTTGCTGGGTGTTGAGGGGACAGTAGTGATTTTTGATCTAATGATTTACCACAAATACCAACACACCCCCTCTGTTCATGCTGCGTCTCCCTGCGAAGTAGCATGGATATAGAGAGTAGTTGTTTTGATTTTTATTGTTTCGCTTTGCAGCTTTAGAGCAATCATTGAATTATATTATGTTTTTTTTTACATTTGCTTTGCTCTCTTTGCCTTTTTATTTGTGATGAAAAAAGTGTGTCTAGATTTGGACCAAAACATGTGATTTAACTTTTGAGAAAATCATATATATTGTATATATTGAATTGTATATAATGATATATATATCGCAGGATTGTTATAAACCCGGGTTTTTTCAGGGTTTTATGGGTTTTTTCAGTATTTTGGATGTGTTTTTCAGGATTTTGTGATTTAGGGAAGTTTTAATTATTTATCTATACATTACAATTTTTTAAAACTAACTGAACATCTTGAGAGCGATAATCAGGAATGATGCAATTTAAATTAGAACAATTAAAAAATAATTGCATATTGTTGTTAGATGAATGTATATTTAAATTTATAAATGTATTGTCTCGAATGTATTGTGTGTTTGTGTATGTGTAAAATTATATAATCCGGAATATTGTAACGATAGAAATTTAAATTAGAATTTTAAAAAATGTATTTGTTATATTTAATTGTTAAATAATTAGTATAAATTTAAATTTGTAAATGCATTTTAAATATTGAAGGTACAAAAATGTAAAAATATACTAATAATAATACATATTAATTAATAATGATATTTTTTGGATGTATAAAATGTTTTTACTTTTTTTAATTTCCAGTGAAGGCAATTTTAAGTTCAATTGCCCACTTGGGTTTTTTGATGGGGTTTTTCAAGTGGGTTTTTTCGGGTCGGGTAAAATCATAACAACCCTGACAAGTAGTATTCGTTGTAAGTCGTATTGATTAAAAAGAACCTTGTAAAACTTACTTTTTCATACATATATTTGTTTGAAAATGTTTTGTTGATGTGATGAGATTTCTGTATAGATAGATTAAATTCTAGAATAAAGCCATATGTAAAAAATATATACATGTTTTGTTTATATAAATATACGTGTATGAATTTATTGGGGTCTCTGGAGATTAATGAATAAGTTATAGAACCGAGTGGTATTAACAAATTAATAGGCATTTAAAAGGAATGTTACATGGGCGTTAAGAAGGTAATTTACAAAACCAAATAGATACACTGAGGAATTCTACTCGGAGCTGTTTCTGATTGTTTAAATCTTTCATTAATAAGACACGATGAAGTGACAACGAACGTTTTTTTGGGGGCCGCCACAAAAAATTTGAATTCTGCCTTCTTGGCAAGTCTGCTAGCATCATTAAAAGTGCTGTTGTGGCAAATATTTTCTTAATTGCTAATGGCTTAGTGTATAGATTTATTTCTTCTTGTTTTATTTTATCAAGTTTGGAATTTTTTTACAAGTTTCTCACAGGAGATAGATTTTTTACTTAGAATTTTTAGTTTCCACATCTGTAAATGCGGGCAGGTTAAGGGTTCATACAAAATTCGAAACGCTGCAAAATTGGATGCCTGTTGAATTACCACGAATAAGTCTTTTTGTATATTGCATTCAATTGGTGTTACCAATCATCTTTTAATTGACTAAGACCTGGCTTAATTTTTTATTCAGTGGGTTCAGATACTAATTATTATTTTTTTTTTACTTTTTTTAACAATGGACAACTTGAACGGCCACGCCTACAGTGACGTCATAGTTACGCTACAAAACAAACCACTGGGGAGCTAATTCGTCTAGAACTAGAAACAAACCATGCTCCGCCCCGTTCGAATTGTCCATTTAAATTTATTTTCGATGGCTTTTAGGAAATGTAAACTTTTTAGGAATTCCCTTTTAAAAATAAGAAAGTAAAATAGGAGTACACTTTTTAGGAATTCCCATTTAAAATAGGAAAGTAAAATAGGAGTAAACTTTTTAGGAATTCCCTTTATTCTTTTTAAAAACCTATCGGAATTTTTTAAAACAAATTTTGGTTTGGGTTCTGGACATAAAACTGACAGATTTTAAGTTCGTTGATCTACCCACAGAATAAAAATGGTTGAATTCTTCGGCTGTTAGCGTCACTGAAAGTTTAGAACATGGTACCACAGTTCCCTCTGTTTCTTTTAGTTTTCCCCCTCGTTTCTCCCCCACCAATTTAGGGGAGAATGAGAAACATTTGTTCTCTTTTAAAGGCAGTTGTTATCTGTTTATGTACTTTTTATGCTTAAAGATTGCTTATTTAGCTAGGATGTATCTTAATTATCTGGGACTAGAATTTAGAATCTTATTTAGATAATTTTTTTGGGAACATTATTCTAGACGTAATCTCTATATCTCCCCCCCCCCCCCCCCCCCCAATTTGGATTAGTAGAAGCTATCATTCGTCAAAAATCGATTGTAACGAGAATTCACTTAACTCCGAAATCCGTTTTTGTGATTTAAAGTTATTGGCATTGGTTTAGTGCTTTTAGACTGAAACTCTCTCTCTTTTTTTTTTACTTTCAATTACAAGATAGAAATCTAAGGTCATGAAAGTATTGCGCTTAGGTCGAAAATCCGAAACGGTGATTTTGTGTTTACCCGTTTTATGTTTGCAGGATGCTGAAATTTACAAAAAGTGTGTTTTTAACATTGGTCCGTCTGTCTGTCTGAAACAACTCAGCAGCTCGTACTGAGATAGCTACGAACTTCAAATCTGGTGCACGAGTTTCCAGTAGCTATTTTACGTCATAGACGTTTTTGAGAGAATCGCTGTTAGAGAACTTTTTAGGTTAAAAGTTATTGAAATTACCTTAAACTAAACTCCTCGGCGCAACAGCCTATTAGTGGGCCAAGACCTGCCGTGCCCATTTCAGCTTTCGTGACCCAGGGCTCTGGGATGCTAGGCATTTGTCCCGGTAAGGTGGTCAGCCCCACGCCGAACCCCCCAGTGTTTAGTTCCCAAGCATGCTTGGTAACCATTTTATCGACCCACTCAAGGGATGAAGGGATGGGTCAACCTCGCCCACACCGGGATTCGATTCCCGGACCTGTGGTGTGGCAACGTGAAGCACTACCACTACGCCACTGGGCCTCTGAAATTACCTTATATGGTATACTATTATCTTTAAATGTATTGATTTATTGAGTGGTTATTGAGAGTTCTGTAGCGTTACACACCCCTAGTTTAAAGTAGTATTAATCTCGGTTATAAAAGATATAAAATATTATCTAGAGTTTGTCGTGGACTTTGATGCTCTTGCATCTTTAAACCCAAACATCCGTCCATCTCGTTTATAAAAGGTTATTATAATTTACTCCCTCTCTATATATTTCTATTCAGATTGTGTTACAAGTTCAACCGAATGAAATATCTTTGCAATATTGGTTCAGAACTGCTTTTTACCATTTCATGACAATTCTTTTTACGAACATAGGCTGAAATAACCAAGAACTATTTGTGTAATCCAAAGAACCGACTTCACAACAAAGCGTATTCTTATCTTTGACGTGACATCCCCAAAATTCTGCCATCCCCTCTGTTTGTAGCGCATACTTCTTCGTCTCACCGTCTTGCCAACTGCATTTCTATTCTTATAATCGTTCGAACCAGAAGCTCTTTTGTTTCCGAAGAACATTCGTGTTCGGGAAGTCATTTTCACTTCACTTCTTCTGCTGTTGCTGGAATTCCTCGGATATATTTGTGTCGTTTGGTGTAATAATAAATGATATTACGAAGGATGGAACATATAGGTATTACTTCATGTAATTTTTATGTTGTTAATAGTTTGGTTTTGTGTTAAAAAAATTGTTCCTAAATTGTTTAGGTCGTGGAAAACTTTTTCCTTCTGAAATTTTGTATTTCTCCTTTCATTATCTTATTCCATTAATCAATTGTTTTTTTCACCCAAAATATCCTATTTCTCTTCTAGTGCTTCCTTCAAATTTTATATCTGTGTAATAGTTCTCAATTTAAAACGTCATTTAATTATTAATTAGAAATTTAATATTAATAGTAACTTTATCGCTTATAAGGAATATATTTTTAAAAAAAAGGTTCTTATTTAAATTTATTTAGTTGAAAAAAAGTTAGGTAAATTAATTCGTTACTGATGTAAAGGGTTTAGCAAAGATAATTCTAAAATATATCTTTTTTTGAATAAGTGTTCCCCATGAGTTTTTTAAAGTAATAAAATTAATAATTGTTTTTTTAATTTATGTCGCAATACTTTTTCCTTGCTATATTTTATTCTATCTGGGTTTTATCGCACAACCTTGAGTAATTCATGCACTTGAGGATATTTAAAAAAATAAATAATTATAAGAATTCTTTTGGTAGACTGTTGTTAGATTTACCTTTTTGATAATTGAAGTAACACATTACATTTTTAAATTAGGACTATTATTGGCTATGGCTTTACAATTAACAGTTACTTTACACATAAAACTAGTAATTCGTTAGCTGGAATAATTATTTTAAGTTTCTAATTATGTAAATGCAATCATGAACCGAAATGTAAATGGAAACATTGGAATTACCAAATAGACATCCGTAGTCGTGAAAGGTAACCCCTAGTATTTTAACAATTTGCTGAACTAAATTTAAGCGATAGTTAAAGCTTACGGGACTTCACCTTATGTAGACCTCAACATTATTATTTCTTATTCTTTTATTTATATGGAATATCGCAAATCAAATGCTTCGCATTTTATCATGTTCGATGGAACTGTGTCTAGCTTCACGTGGCGTTCTTTTGGAATACCTCCAATCGCCAATTGAATTGTTGCCAGATTCTTTAAGTAAAGCTCAAAGAAAGAATCGTCATGCCCTTAAGAGGGACTGTCAGTCCCATAGAGCTAATGCATTAGTTTTTAGATCATAATTTTTGCAAAAGAATTGCTTTGCCATGTTATCCCATTTTCACCAGGTATGAGAATCATCATAACATCAATTTAAAACAAAATTGAAAAGAAAATCACATCCGGTTATTTAATTATTAATTGATAAAGTTTTAAAATAGTGTCGCCATCTGCTGTAATTTGTGGCATTTTAAAACTAAAAAAAATATAATTTAATAACTAGATAACAGTTTCGTTTCAAAATTTATTTCATTTCGATGTTATGTTCATTCTCAAACCTGGGACAAAAGGGCTAACATGGCAAAGCAATACTTGTGAGGAAGTTATGATTAGAAAACTAATGCATTAGCTCTATGGGACTGACAATCCCTCTTAAAGTGATTCACTTTCTCAAATCAATAGATGTCTAGTTTAATTGTCTCGTAAGAAATTGGACTGTGTGGAATTTGTTGCACATGTTTTATTAGTATGTTTGATACACATTTTACAAGCACATTTTCTAAATAAAATATTACTTGGTTTTTTTATTATTTAATTTTGTTGCATGGAAAATATTGAATTTAACACGTTACGTTAAAAAAATAATAAGCATTTTTAAGAATCGGACTTTTAATAAAAATAAATTTGGATATCTCAAATTCTAAGCTAAAACTTAAGATTTCCAAATTTCTTCTTAAAAATTCTTAGTCTTAAAAATGCTCGTTTTTTTTACTCAGCCGGTGAAAATATTGTCGATGCAGCAAAAGAAAAAGTAATATTTTAAGAACTAAGTATATCACGACAGAGCATATATTTAAAAATATGTGTTTGTTACCAATTCACGAGTGACTAAATACATGTTTATACATACTCTATCAAAGACACAAGTGCAAAATCCAAAGTTTCCATTTCAGAATTTCGACCCAATCGCAATACTTTCATTACCTTATATTTCATATTGGTTAATTGAAAGTAAAAATAATTTAATAACCAGGTAGAATTTTTCCTTCAAAATTGTTTTCATTTTTTCTGTTGTGTCGATGCCTATGCCTGGTGGGGGGAAAAGGCTATCCTTCCAACTTTCACAGGATTTCAAAATTAAGGTATTTTCAAAATTATTTAGGATTTCAAAACTATTTAGGATTTCAAAACTATTTAGGATTTCAAAATTATTTAGGATTTCAAAATTATTTAGGATTTCAAAATTATTTAGGATTTCAAAATTATTTAGGATTTCAAAACTATTTAGGATTTCAAAATTATTTAGGATTTCAAAAAAAAAAAATGCATTTTAGGTCTATGGTACTGACCATCCCCCTTAAGTCTTTATTTTTCGATCCCCAAGTGATAACTTATTCTTATCGAACAATTCGTGTTGTGTGGCATACCACGCAATGTCGAGAGGCCTTTACAAAGTCTATTTGATAACGCCCTCATATACAAAGTATTTGGGGCGGTTCGATTGTGCTATCAGTAGGTAACGATAGGTTATCGGTGACAATGCACTTTTATTCCCATTAGAACTGAAACGCCTTTCATTTTGGCTGCAGTAACGTGGAATTAATACCAGGTGTGTATGGAACGGATATAGGTACCTTTTTAACTTAAATCATTTTTTCCTATTGAAATTGTATAGCCAATTCAGTTGATAAAGTTTCACATTTTTGTTTTTATTTTCTACTTAGTAGTTTCTTTCCCTAAGAGCACTTGAGATTCAAAAACGTATGTTTTTCTCGTTCATATGTTTTTCCTCCTCTTAATTTCTCACCATATATACACGTTTTACCCCTTTTGAAAACTAGAACACTTTTCTGTTAACTCTCTTAACGTGGAATTAAGACTGGTGTTTATGGAACGAGAATAGTGTATTTTTAAGTACCTTTTTTAATTTTAATAGTTTTTTTAGTGAAATTGTATAGCCAATTCAGTAAGTAAAGTTTCATATTTTTGTTTTGTACCATGCTTTTATGTTTAGCACTTGATTCTCAAAAACGTATGTTTTTCTCTTTCGTATGTTCTTCGTTCTCTTAATTTCCCACAATGAACGTTGTTTTGCTCTTTGATAACTGAAACGCTTTTCTTTTGACTAGTTACGTGGCGTGGCTGTCGTGAGAAGGTAAACTGCAGTATCTAGTCTAGACCATTGACAGAAAAGTTGCCTATTCTAGTTCCCTCAAACCTTCTTGTTATCTTCTGAAAGATGTTTCTTTGGCCTAATCATTCGACCCCGAATTTTTCGACCAACCTCTTTTTGTTCATATATAGCAATTTATGCCAAACTGATCTGACTTGGACCATTGTTGTAAGCATTCAATAACTTTAATCTAAAAGAATGTATACTAAAAGACTGATTATTTTAAGTCCAAAATGTTACAATTCATTGTTTTGGATATTGCTGTTTACCTGCCCACTTCCGTGTAATTTAGGTATATGAAACGAAAATAGTGCATTTTTAAGTGCCTATTTGATTTTAATCGCTTTTCATAGTTAAATTATATAGCCTGCTGGTAAAATTTAAAAAAAAAATTCTATTTCCTACAAAGTTATTTCCTCCTATAAGAACACATGACACACAAAGAGTTTGAGGTTTGAGGCCGGAACCAAGCTGTTCCCAGACTGCCCCAACTGTCGTGGAAGTGTTCAAGCCAGTGCTGAACACATACTCCATTGCCTCGGTTTGACGTGGAAGGACATCAACGAGGACCCACTTTTATTTTTGGACTTTCTCAGAGTCACAAACATTATGGAACTGGTCTAATTTTGACCCAGGGATATGTAAAAAAAAGAACACATGAACGAGAAAACGTATGTTTTTCTTGATCATATGTTCTTCATCCTCTTAATTTCCCACAACGTACGTTTTTCGCATTTTGATAACTTTCGACTCTAGTAACATGGAAATAATCCAGGTTTGGGTGGAATGAAAATAGTGTTATTTTTTAAGTACCTTTTAATTTTAATCGTTTTTCGAGTGAAATTGCATTGCTTGGTAAAGTTTCAGATTTGTGTTTCATTTTTTCTACTTAGTAATTTTTTTCCCCTGAGAATACTTGAATCTCAAAAACGTATGTTTTTCTCATTCATATGTTATTCAGCGTCTTAATTTCACACAGTGTACGTTTTTTTGCCCTTTGATAACAAGAACGGTTGACTTTAGTAACGTGGCCTGTGATCCAGGTGTTCAACGGAATTTTTTTTAGTAAAATTTAATCGATTATCTTTGGAAATTATGAAGCCGATTACGTAGGCCAAAAATTGACTTTTCTGTTTTCTTTCTCATTCCGAATCAATTCTATAATTATTTTTTCTCTCATCCTGCGTTTTCTCATATTAGAAAACTCCTTTCAACTAACTGCCATAACGTAGAAATCCAGGTTCGTGCAGCGGAAATGTGTACTTTATGTACCTTAAATTACTGTTTTTTCTTTTTTTAAAAAAAATTTGTATCAGCTGTAGGTAATGTTTTGTTTTCCAACCCGCTTTTGTGGTCATCCATTATTATTATTGTTCATGTCACAATCTTTGCTATACTGGAGGTGTAGATGGCCTCGTACCTTGTACTCCACAAATGTTAAATAGTATAATATTGGTAATGTTTTGCATTTCTACACTGTGAAAAAAAAATCAGTCTTTTGCGGAAATTTCTCGTACTTTCGACGGTTTAAAACCGTCTTGCTTACATTACGTTTTTTTAAAAAACCGTTTTCTTAAATTTACTTACCAGTTTCAATCCGTTTTCTCCGAAACCCGTTCTAAATGACGTGGTTTCGGGGACAAATTTAAATTAACATCAACAACATTGCTTCTTTTATTTTCAATCCGTCAAGAGATTCGGTGCAGGCCTAGTTGGTATTATGGCGCTTTACTTGTAATTCAACGGATGCGGGTTCGATTTTCGTCTGACGCGAAACCTTTTTCTCTGTTTCGTATGCGTATGAATATTTAATGAGGAAAATCGTATTTTAACTGGAACTTACCGCATTTAATGCAGAAAGCGTTAGCATTTTTTACGGCAGCATTTTATTTCATAATTACCTCCTTAAAATATCCATCTCAATTATATTTTGTTGCTTTTTTCAAAACAAAGATTTTATGGTTTTAACTTTATTGCAAAACACATTTGCCCCAAAACTATTGTTTCAAGTGTCTTTTTTTTAAAAGTCATGTACTCAGAAAGTAAATGAAGGTTTTAAACCTCCTTCAAATTCGATATCTTGTAATCCTTTCATTTTGTGTGTATTTGAAATTGAAATACAGCAAATTTTAATCAGCCGAACTTGATTTTTTTACTTTAAATGCTAATGGAGCATGTAAATGTTATGACACACATCCAAGAGTGGTTCATGACCTAACACGCTTATTTCCTTCTAATTTTTAATTTACCGAATTTAAATATTCCACATTTTTTTTAGTTATCGTATTTTGGTTAAAGGCCGTTTTTAGACATATTGCGATTATTAAAGGATATCATAACACCCATAAGAAGGAAATTTTATCAATTGAAAAGGTATATGCAGCTACCTTTAAAAAAACTACATTTTAAATCTACTAAAATTAAGTTTAGACCCCATTGATTAACAATAATAAATTCACTATCTCGTGGCCATGGTTCTATTTATCTTTCAATTTCAAGATACGGATACTAATAATTATTTTGGCACATTCTTTAATTTGTCTCAGTGATATTTTAAGTTTTATTTTGCGTTCGTTCATAAGAAGCTGATGTACACAGTTGTAGTGATTTTTTTTTTATTGCTCTTATTAGGATTTCTGAAATTTAAGCTTCCTTTTCTTTTTGCATGGACTAATCAGGTTTTCTTAGATTTCGAGCAATTTTTTAAAACGAAAAAAACTTTCTATTCCACTTTTATCGAATGCTTCTTTTTATGTCTTGCAATATTATTTTTATTGGTCCTGGAATTTTTCCTTGAGTAAAATATGATTTGTTAAAAACTTTTCTGATTTTATACAGAGAAGGGACACAATATTGATTGAAAAAGCCTTTTATCTATCGAGGTTTTAGGGGACAATTTTTTTTAATTGTAAGTTTTTTTGTTTTGTAAATCTCTTACCCCTATTTTGAAAATGTGTAAATCCAAGTGCTCGTATAAACACCAAAGTTGGTTTGGTGTTTATATTGAGCTCATGGTTCATTTCTATTGTTAAGTCTTGGAATGTTGAATTATTTCGTTTGTATCCACGGCCTACTCAACTACTAAGGCCGAAGAAGCTTTCACAAACAAGCTCGGGGACGGACATTTTGACGTCATAGTTCCGAGTGACGTTGTTTCGAAGATGAAGACAACCTGTCTCGAAACCTGTTCGGAACCACTCATTCACTGCTGACCACAATTTTAGGGTTCCGAATGCGTCCGAACTAGTTTCTCGATCTCCGGCACTGGGAACAGTGACGTCAAAATTTCCGTCTACGCTCATGTTTAAGAGAGCTTCTCTAGCCTTCTTATTGAAGTTGGCCGTTGTGTATCCCCTTTTTCTTCGTTGCTGGGTGTTGAGGGGACAGTTGTGATTTTTGATCTTATGATTTACCACAAGTACCTCTGTTCATGCTCCGTCTTCCTGCGAAGTAGCATGGATATAGAGAGTGATTGTTTTGATTTTTATTGTTTCGCTTTGCAGCTTTAGAGCAATCATTGAATTATATTATGTTTTTTACATTTACTTTGCTCTCTTTGCCTTTTTATTTGTGGTGGAAAAAGTGTGTATAGATTTGGACTAAAACATGTAAGGTTTAACTTTTGGGAAAATCTCTTACGTTATATCCTGACAATCATTTTATTAACTCTGATATTTGGATTTTCCATGTATGAATCTCTGATTAAAATACCTTTCGTTGAAAAAGCGGGCAGGTTGCAGGTAATCGAACCATTTAATAATAATAAATTGTAGCCTTGCCTTTGCTCACTTAAAAAATCTTTCTTTTATATTCATAAGGTTTAGGATTAGTATTGCTGCCTATTAAAAGAGTGACAAACACATACAATCTAGTGTACATAATGTCTTGTTCAAGTTGTTTTTTCAGATCATTCTGACCTTTAGGAATCTTATCAAAATGCAAAGATACTCGAGAGTAAAACAATGAATCGACACTTTTGACTTTTAGCCCGATTGTTCGATATGTTGATATCGGGTTTTAAAACTTTCATTTCTTTTTTGATACGCATGCTCGGAGTTGCCAAAATAAACCTTAAAATTCCACATCTTTTTTGCAGTACCTTGTTTATATTAAAAAAAATCCTGGGTTGCCACGGTCATTGAAAATCTTGAAAAGTGTGCTTGGAAAAAAACAGATTTTCAAGGTCTTGAAAGAATTTGAAAAACATTATCAACCTTGAAATGTCCTTAATTTTTTGGGCCAACAAATTTATCTTGAAGTAACCGTTTTTTCCTTTTCCCCTTCCCATGAAGTCACCGATTAATTATTGTTAATGCATAATTTTAAAGCTCCTATAGCTTTTTAAAGTAACTGAACTTTATAGACTTCTGAAGAAAGAAAAAACTGTCCGTACAAGTGGTGGTTTTACTACACATAATTTGCACTGTCCAAAGCAACATCAAGTTGGAATACATTCAAATTCGCATGAAGTCATTGCGTTACTACGAACAATACTTTACCGCTGCCACTGAAGAAAAAAAACTGTCCGTACAAGTGGTGGTTTTGCTACACATATCTTGTGCTGGCCGAAGAAAGTAACTGACCTCTCTCCAAAATAAAGAGGATTTTTTTTAATACTGCTAAATGCAAGTTTATTTTAACTATTTAAATCACTAATGAATTGCAAAACTATTTAAATCACTAATGAATTGCAAAACTATTTAAATCACTAATGAATTGCAAAACTATTTAAATCACTAATGAATTGCAAAACTATTTAAATCACTTATGAATAAAGAATCAATAAGAACTATTTATTCTGTCTTTTATATCAAGCTGTGAAGTACTGAACTGTTTCTTTCTTATTACTTAGAATTATGAAGTTTTTTCGTTTAATTTTATGGTGATTATGTTTACATTCTATGTGTTAATTTCTTACACATTACTCTTGGGATTAGAGATAACTTGGTTGTGTTTTCTTTAATTATGTCATCAAATTTAAACAGAAGTCTTCAAATGTTGTCTTCTAAGGCTGTTGCAAATGTTAATTTTGACTTCATTAAAAACGCTTCTTCAATGTGAATCGACTCCTATTTTACTTTTTGATTTATTGTTTATGTATAATCCAAGAAGGCAGAGCAAGTGATTTTAGATGGATTTTTTAATAACTAAATGGTTATTTTTGTTACAATGTTTAAAGCTAATTTGAAAGTTCGAGAGCTCTTATTCGTTTTCTAAATGAATTTTTAAAAACTATCGTGAAATTTAGGTGTTTCATTTTCGAATATACAGTCCATGGAAATGGAGAAATATATCCTTGAAAAGTCCTTAAATAGTCCTTGATTTTGTTTTACCAAAAACTGTGGAATGAATGTGGAGTGTCTATTGAATTTCTTTCTTTTTAATATTTATTATTTTAATTATTTTCCACTGGGAAATAGCATTGGATATTTTAGCTTTTTTTAAACTATCGATTGCAAATTTAAAACTATCAGAAATTCGGCAAGATCAAATCTGTAAACATATTAGAGAAATAGCTAATCAGTAGGTTTGGGATCTATATAATATTAACGTAAATTACGTTTTTCGGCATTATAATAGAACACCCCTAAAGCTTTTAGTTTAGAAAAGAAAGGGGGAAGGGTTTGCTATAACCCTCATTTTTTTAATTCATCTAGAGTGATTCATAGAGTAGTTCATTGTGTGTATATTTCGATATACATTGTGCAATGAGTGGTTGGTTTCGGTCAATCGTACTTGAAGAGTACAGGGGAAGAACCCCTTCATGGACTAGGAATCTGTCTACATCAGGTCTGCTTGGCGAAGATAGCGAGTCATTGCCTAAACTGGTGTGAAGAAACCAGTTTTGCCTTGGTTTTTATCACGCGGCGCACGGGTTTATTATCTCTAAGTTCGATATTCACGCCAGACACTAGTCTGACGTTTGAACCGTGGAAGAAGAACCAAGGAAGAAACCGGTTTCCGTTCGTTACTACTCGCTAAGCAGACCCTAATGTGGACATATTCCCAGTCGATGAAGGGTTTTTCCTCTGTACCCTTCATTTAGTTTCATTGCGTTGGAGACTTTAGCCCGGTTATATGGCACTTGCTTACGAAGGATTACTAAGTAAAAGATGTGCAATCCTACGACGAGTAATGAAGACATGCTTCTCAAACATCTAGACTGATGCAGACGAATCGTTTTGTTAAACAAAGCGAGTTTGTTAGCAAATGCAAAGTCTTTTCGGGATCTTTTAAGACATTTGTAAGTGCCACGGTGCTGTGGCTTTAGTCTAGGTCCTTAACTGGCAACGCTTTTGAATTGGCTTGTTTCAGGTGACGTTGTTCCTTCCAGCTTTCATTAATGCGCTTCCAGAGCTTTTAGCTCTGATGTCTTCCTTTGAGAGGTGCTCCGTTCCCACGTCACATTGATTCCCCAATCGAGGATTGATTATTTATTTTCATTCATCATTTCCATTACCTCTCTGACACAGGCCCGTTGCTTCTAACCCCTTCAAATGATAACGACAAAACCTGAGCAGCCCAGAGGAACCGTCCTATTGCCATTCAAGACCTAAAACATTTCCGTTACTTCGAACCTCTTCAGATGATAACGACAATACCTGGGCCAACAGAAGAAGAGACCCAGAAGGAGCCGCCGTACCTCCGTTCCAGAAGTGCGTTTGCACCAGTGTCTCTGATATCTGTAAATGCATTTTCTGGAATGTACGGTGCGGACAGGCTTTGCCCCTTGTCGACGGAGTTGGTGTGTCGGCCCGTTGTTGATGGCAGTGTGGTTAGCTGGTTGTGGTGTTCCACGACAACCACTATCTGCATGGCTGGAAACCGCGGGGCCACACCCGACGGACGCTACTGCGAGGAGGGATGATGCAGGAATGGTATCTCATCAGACTACTCTGGTGTCTTCTCGTCACTTGGCTGTGGTTCTAAATTACCATGCCCGTCGCCAATAGCCTTCGTGTAGCTCTAGTACGACGTTTTTCAACTCAACTCTGTTGGCTTAATTCGTTTTTTATTGTGCTAAAATTGCCTCCATTCTAGATTCAACAATCATATGTCTTAACTTTTTTTATTGTTGTTTAATGGACATATTTCTTTCGATTAAGCATAGTGAGAAACCCTTAATCTCGCATATTTCCGATTTTTAAGTGCAACTTATTTTTTAATTAATTTTTTAAGTTTACCTCCAAAATTTGGCGCGAAAACAGCGATGTCGTCATGGCCAGCTTGTGGCGTCAGGTGTTACGAAATGGCTACTGTCAGATCTGGCGTTCGGTAATCGCATGGTGTTTAGTGTTGCTGTTGAGTCCGAAAAATCTTTCCGTTTGATGTTTATTTGTTAATTATGGGTTATAAGTACTGTATTATGCCTAAGTGTACGAATACAACAGCAAAAAATCCAGATAAATACTTAATTAGAGTACCCAGAAATAAATATGCTAGAAACAAGTGGTGCAAAGCCATTAAAAGAGGTGATAAGAAAAACAAGTTTGCTAGTACAAAAAGCAAACTTTCTTATTTAAAAATGATTTTTTTTTCTGAATATAAAACACTCAATTAAGAAATAAAAATAGTGTATTTTTATAGTGTTTAACGTATATTTAATATACGTTAAACACTTGCAAGCTAATTTTGTTAATTTAATTGTTGGTATTATTGCAATAAACTCGGCTTTAAAACAATACTACGCTGTTAAGAAAATGTAAACAACATGTACCAATTTCAACTTTTCTACCTATTATTATTAACCAATATTTTGAAAACTTTAATCGCTAAAAACCTCTATAATTGGTATAATATTGCAGAAATAATGAAAAATAACGGCCCTTCAATTGTATTTTTGAAGTTAATAGTATCTTATCATAACTTTCATTGCTGCACACAAGAACTGCTTGAAAAATACTAATGAATTTTGGGCCTGACAATTGAAATATTAACAGAAATTGACATTGTCATACATCAAAAGCAAGCTCTTGGCCTCTAGAAAAAGAATACACCAAAAATTTTGGTGGTTCTTTGGAAAACATTTGGACCCATAGTTTTGGGTCAAAATGTGTCTTTTAACATTGCAGCCACCGACAGACGACAGTTTTCACAAAGATACAGGCCTGGATTTTAAAATATGCATAGACCTGTGCAATGTTGAGTTGGAAAAGTCAGTTCTTTCCTAGGCAGAGGTGTACAGCTCATAAAACATGACTTTAAAACAATACATAGAGTCAGAGGGGTGAATCTGTGTTTTTTCATGTGGTAATGCATAGGCAAGAATAAAACCAAAATTTAGCTGAAGCTTAAATACTCACTGAAAGTGGGAGTGTCATACACAAAAAAGGTCTTGGCCTTAGAAACAGAAAACAAATAAAGGGGCATATGCCCCTTCTGGAAACTTTAACATTTTCGATTGGCTTTACAAACTTAATAGACGTTTTAAAAAAGAAGAAAAAAAATTGTTCAAATGGTAAGTAAACAAAGTCATTCATTCAACTTCTAGACAAGCTCACCGACAGATCGGGACCAATGTTGTTGTGACACAATAGATACAGGCTGGATTTTAAAATATGCATAGACCTGTGCAATGTTGAGTTGGAAAAGTCAGTTCTTTCCTAGGCAGAGGTGTACAGCTCATAAAACATGACTTTAAAACAATACATAGAGTCAGAGGGGTGAATCTGTGTTTTTTCATGTGGTAATGCATAGACGAAGAATAAAAACCAAAATTTTAGCTGGAAGCTTAAATACACATTGAAAGTGGGAGTGTCAGACATCAAAAGAAAGGTCTTGGCCTGTAGAAACAGAATACACTGACAAAATAGTAGAAGGGGAACTGAAGCCCCCTTCTGAAAATTCTTTTCCATTTTGGTTTAAAATTATAAGATATTGAAAAACAGAAGAAAAAAAACATTCGAAATTCAAAACTTCGAATAGTAAAGGTAAACAAACGCTCACGATTTCGGAAGATTCCTTGGCTCATAACAGATGACGTCACAAGCAATCGGCCAATGGCGTGTCGCTTTGTGCACACACATTTATTTTTTTATTAAATTACAGAAATATTTTTTGTTGTTGAAATTTTGAGTTGATACTTGAAATCAGGAGCATTGTTCTAAAAGAACCAATAGTTTTTATAACACTTTTAAAAATATGCAAATTGTCCATTGGGTTTTTACTTATCGATAATCTGTTTCAATATTGCTGTATGTAAAGTATATTTCGTCGTATAGTATATTTATGAAATGTGCAAGTATAGTATGATATAATATCATTTGTATGTACCTTAACTAGAACATTTCATCGCTTGTATCAAATAAAATTTCTATTTGATTTTAAAAGTTTTTTGTACAGTTCATGCACCTGTATGAATGGGGGAAGAATTAAGGGGGTGTTACAAATAATGACCTTGCTTCAAACACATCACAAATCAACAGAAAAACCTTAATTTTTTTAAATTTAAATAAAAGATAAAAATATGACGATCAAATGAGAATGTTTATGAATCAAATAAGAATGAAGAAATATAGTCATTCGTTTCTGCTAAACATGCATGCATAATTGTACTTTGTTCCAAGAAAGCGTGTCACTTTGTAACTTACAAAAGAAAAGGATTAAAACATGGTGGAAAGGTGCTACTTTTTTTTACAACCAAATTTTGTTTTCGCTCTGTTAAGGGAAATATATCTCTTATGTTATGTTACGAGGAGTGATTAGTCCTACAGACCATTAATTTCGAAATCCTAACTTTTGGGGATAGTATTGCTTTGCTATATTAGCCATTTTTCACCAGCAGAAAGAGGATCAACTGCATGATAAAGCAAATGTGTAGGGGACGAACAAATGTTTGGTTTTCATAAAAAAAAGCATGTCTATCAGACTGGCCATCTCTCAACGGGAGATCAGCTATCTATAATATATACTAGATGGACTGCTCAATTTAAGAAAACGCGACCAATGCAGGGTTACCTGGAGACAGCATTTGGCTTCTTCTCCAACTTCTCACTGGCATTTTGCTCCTTTTAACATTCTTTTAGAACTTTATCGCCATCATTTAGTTATAAAGTTGTAAATGTGTCGCTAAATGACGTAACTTTTTCTAAAGCGCATGTCCGTGCCATTTTGCTTATGACAAAATTGATCGTGTTTTCTGAGATCCGTTAGCATTGGGAGCTTGCTCATCAAGTATTGTATCGTCGGTCAAATGATAAAACCACGAATGTGCAATTTCTAGGGATCAGCGGTTTTTCAAAACGGTGGGGTTAACAATATCCAGTTTATCATCCTTGTGGTTTTGCAACTTCGTGGTTTTGTCAATTGACCGACGATATGTTATAGATAGTTGCGAAAAATACGACGTACTTACCTTGTATTTTTATACAGAAAATTAAAATAACTCGCTTTGTTTTTCAGTGCTGCCTATGTCTCATTCGGAGGCCTTCTTATGCGACTTCAGGGAGATCCTAACAACTTACACGGGTTCGAAGTGGACAACCACGTGTACTTGCTGCTCAAAAAGTTAGCTTTTTAACTTGAGGAAAACATTGTCTGTATATAAGTATCATTCCCATTCTTTTTTTAAGAAATAAAACACTTCATTTCTTTTGAGTTTTGTCTTTTCTTATTGTGTTTCAGTTTGTTGGTTAATACACAATGGTCAATTTTGAAGTAAATGGCTGTTTGGTAAATAGTAATATACAAATAAAAAAAAAGTAGGTTGTTTATGAACCCAACTTAAAAATTTGAAAGAATATTTTATTCTGTAGCATGGTGACCTTTAACTGTTTAAGGATCATAGGACATTTCTGAGTGTTATAGTAGATTTATTATATTTGGAAAAGGAAAAAGGTAGCTTTACATCCTTAACCCTCTGATGGATTAGCTAACCGTCCAAAATGTAAACTTTTTTTCAATTAAAAAAAAGATTTTTACCCACCATTGAAATTTTTAAGCGTATTCTATATTTTTAGCAAATTTTTCGAAAAAACTGCAATGGACGATTCGACGAGGCGGAGCATGGTTTGCTTGTAGAGTTAGAAAGCAATATTTGACGTATTTGTGACGTCAGCATAGGCGTGGCAGCTCTAAATTGAACGAATTAGCTGCCGGGTGGGTAGTATGAAGGGTTAAAGACGACATTTGACATAGCTGTGACGTACCGCAGGAGTGGCTGTTCTAGTTGTCCATACTTTAAAATTGAATAATATTAATTAACATATCAATTAGCTTTTCTTGCCTGTCAATTAAAACATGGATGTATATCAACAAGAGGTTCTACTCGTGTCCACAGTTATACAATATGTTGTGTTGTTTTATTAGACAGTAAGAAAAGTTCTTCAAATTGATAGTATGATTGAATAAGAATTTGAAACTAATGGTCTTGTATTAAAAAAAATGTCAAAAGATTTGTTGACAAGTAATTTGTTTTAAATAGTTTCAATTTTAACCTTTTCAGTCCCAATGATGCCATTTGGCATCATCATTTTTCTAATCATAATTTAAAAAAAATAGGGCTGGCGTCTGTTGGGATTAATAAAAAATATTTTCTAATAGAAAAAAGTTTGAAGAATCGAATGATGTGCTTTTTGATATCATAAATGGCTATAGACGATCAGAAAAAAATTCTAAAATGATGTCAATTTCTCATTGGGGCTGAAAGGGTTAAAAGACTATTCTATAGATATTAAAACACAGATACAGATGAGAGTACATTAAACTATTATAATTAAAGAGCTTAGTCGAAGAACGTGGTAAGTAACATATTTGAAAAAATTAAGATTTTTGTGTCAATGAATATATTATTCTATCCTTTAAAGATAACAAGTTTCCTCTTTTCCATAAACTTAAAGTTAAGCATATTTTTTACCTTTTATAAGTTCCGTTTTTAGTGCAAATGTAAAACTTTGAATCTCATTTTCACCTTTTTGTCACTTAGCACGTTCTTCCGCTAAGCTTTTCAATCATGATACATTGATTAAATTACATGATATATTGATTAAAATACAAATCAATGTAGGGTGAATGGATTTTTAAAATATTAATGCAGTCCATTCATAATAAAAAATATTTCTCCGGCTATAGGTGTCTAAAAATTTGAATTTCAACCTCGTCTTTAACGTGTGTGTCAAAAACAGTTTTTCATTAAAAAGGTAAATTTGGTTACACATCTTGTCTAAAATGTATGAATTGAAGAGATGTGGATTATTACTAACAATTTCTTAAATTTCTGTCTACTAAATATTTATCTATGCTTGAAATGCAGTACATTTTGTAATATACATACATAAAAACAGGGGGCTTGGGAGCCCAGTCGGTTAGGCATTCGCCTAGCATGCGGAAGGTCCCAGGTTCGGACATCGCCAAAATAACTGCCGACCTATAAACGGCCCGTGCAGCCAAAACTGTCCGACGAATAATACCCCGTGTGGCGGGAGTGCACGTTAAATATCCTTCAAAGTCCTAACGCTGTCACCCTTAACGGTTGCTTAAGGTGCCTACTCAGGTGTCGACTCGTCACTTGACTGTGGTTCTAAAATACGACGCCCGTCGCCAATAGCTCTAGTGCGACGATAATTCAAACTAACCTAACCTTACATAAAAACAATGGTGGTTCTAAATTACGACGCCCGTTGCATACAGCCCTCGTGTAGCTCTAGTGCAACTTTATTTCAAACTAAACACAAGGATATTTGAGAGGTTATTGAAATAGGTAGGCCATAACATTAAAAAGTAGTGCAGTACATATGGTCCCCCTAAATCAAGTGCGGTTTAGGTAGCTTGACTTAATTTGTTTGTGATTTTATTAACGTTTTTGTTTGAAAAAACTAGAAGAAAAATTAAACAGAGACCATTCACACAATTTTTATAGCTAGTTATATAGAAAACTAATAAATAAATAATAGAATAACTATAGTACTTATAGTTGAATACTAACTGTGTAAAGAATGTCTGTCATGGTATATGGGTATGACCCTGATCACCCCAAGTACAGGGGCACAGCTTTGAAGAAGTTCATATCCGAATTTCATAATTCTACTTAATAAAAATGGTAACAAGATTTCGTTCAGAAAAAAAGTATCCTTGATTGCAAATGTAACAGAAATTAATAAAAAAAAATTCAATTCAATTTATGAATCAATATTAAACAACTCTGTAGATATCCTTACTATATATATATATATATATATATATATATATATATATATATATATATATATATATATATATATATATATATATATATATTATATTATATATATATTAATGTAATGCCAACAAAATTACTGATAATTTTACTTTTAAAATATGCAAACCAAAACATATTGTGCTGATTTAAGGTCATCAAATTTTTAAGCTTTCAACTGTATTTTTTTTTTGCCAACCCCAAATTTATAATAAACAGTTTTAAAATATTCTCTTGAAAATATCACTAAGAAAGGTTTTGCCAAACCTAAAATGGTTTATAATAAAACAAGTAGGTTTGTAATAGAAACTGTCACTCAGCCCGCTTCTACACAGCATTTGTACAACAGGAAAAAAAGTCGCCAAACATAATATTAATTCTATTATAAACATTTACACTTTAAATTTGGCTGGTTTCATTTATTTTATTTCGAAAATTCAATAATTATTTCTGCAATAATTATTATCGTTTGCAAAAATTAATTAACATTTCAAAGAATAAATATGTAATATTCCCATTTTTTAAATAAAACCAAAACATTTCATATCAACATACAAACAAAGAATTTCTTAGTGAAATATATTTGACGTCATTTCAAACTGATTGATGTCACAGAAATAAATTTCATTTAATTTATTGTTTAAAAGAATTGAAAGTTTCTCGAGTGATTGTTGCGAATGGCAATAGTTATTTAATTCTAATAAAAATGGCTTCTTATGCTTTTGAGCATTAAATTTTGCAGTTTTTTAAATAATTAAAGTACTTCAAATTTGATTTTTTTTCTGAGATTTCCAATGTCTTCTAATTTCGATGCGCTGAATTTTTTGACGTATCATACTTATCTGTAGCATTTGTAGTTTGGGCTATGAAAGTGGGTGACAGACAGACGGATTGAACGATTATAATACCTTCAACTTTTTACGTTATAAACATAGTGTGGAAGCTAAAAATGAGGTTTGAGACATAAGCAATTTGAATTTAGAGATAAATTTTCATATAGCATTCTTGTTATAAAACTAGGCAATATAGACAAGTAATATCTCAAAGTTATGCATTTATATTTATAAAGTCTTGATAAATCAATAAAAAGTACTACAAAAAATTATTTAACAAATATTTTAATCCAAACACATACAGCAATTACATAAAACACCTCACATGGAAATGTATAAAAGAACTGAAAAAATAGGAAGAGCATCCACACATAGGTACACAATATAGAAAAGGTACATTTGAGAAAAAGATCTTTCTGATAAACCATGGCTCCACCAAGGCTTTTTCTAAGATCCTTCCTAGTCTGGTAGACATCAGTGAACCTGTTTTTATGTGAAAAGTTATTTGCATTCCAAACAGATGAGTAACATAACGGCTCTGCTGTTGATACATAAAGAATAGACGTGGGAAAACTTGGAAGAGTCCATCAGTTTTTGCAAGAAAATACTAGATGATTATAAAGTAATAAGGAACTGTAAAGAAAAAGATATAGATCTACAGGAAGCTAATGAAAATAGTTAATTTTGGCGTTTAAAAGTTTGAATTACAACTAGCTAAAGGCTCTGTTTGGCGAATTTCTTTCTGAGGTGTATAAATAGTTTCCTGTTGAGCACAAATGTTGTGTGGAAGCGGTGTTAAGTGACAGATTCTGTAACAAACCTTCTTGTTTTTATTTAATGTTAAAAGTTATAAAGATTATATTTTAATGCACATGACTTACACTACAGCTAGGGTATTTCTGCATGAAATTTGCCAGGACAGGTCCTACTAATAAGGTTTTAAAACAGCCTCACAATAATATTGGAAAAGGTTAGTACACAAATGAAAATAGCTTAATGATTAGCAGATACCTGTAAAGTTTGGATTTTTTTTTTCATATGGGATATAGGTCTGATTATTCTAAAAGGTCATATATCAGCAGGATTTGATTAAAAAGTCCCTCAATATCCTTTGCTCATGAAAAGTCCAGCTCCACAAATTGTGTGAAAATTTCACATAATTGAAGAGCTTAGTAGAAGAACATGCTATGGAATATTTTTTATTTTTTTTAAATTGTGATTTTTGTATCAATGAACAGATTATTCCCTCTTTTAAATGTAACAAGTTTTCCCTTTATCATAATTTTTAAGTACATTATTTTGCTTTTTTCAAGTACCGTTTCTAACGGATATAAATGCGAACTAAAAACTTCAGAGTTTATTTTCACTTTTTTGTCACATCGCATGTTTTTCCACTTAGCTCTTCAATTGTGACTAGTAATTAATTATAACTTTGATTGTAATCATTGTATTTATAAAGCTTATTTGAAAAATTTATTAAACACAAATCCAAACCAGTTAGTCTATTGATGGGTTTCTCCATGCCAATCATCAACAGACCAGCAGCCAATACACATTATGCTTCTCAATGAAACACCATTTCACATGAAAAATTAATTCACCATCTCCCAGACCATCATACAAATCAGTCAGAGTCAAACTCTTTCCTCGATTCCGTGGCTTTCAGTGACCAAAGCCTGTTCCAAGATGACCCTTCCCTCCTTGTAACGCTGGTTTTCTTCTGTGGCGAACTCGTATATCCACCCGAGCTTGGTATCACAGCACTTGCATGAGACGTCTCGAACCATGTGACGACCGGTTAGCATTACCCGGTCTTGAACTTCGCTGGAAGACAAATAAATGTAAAATATGGAAGTGTGGTACTTAAGGTGGAATGGGAGCCGGTCTCCAAACTGAAGTAACTCTGTGTTAATCCAATGGGAAAAAAATTATTATTTAGCCAAATTACTCTGACTGTATTGAATATTTTTATAAACATTTTGTTTATATGATAAATATAGCTGGCTGACGGGGATCCATAATCCTACTTATATATTTAAATTTTCAATAAATAATTTTACAATAAAATATTTGAACCCATTTCAATAAGTAGTGTTATAGAGACCTGCAAGTCAGCCATATTTATCATAGAAAAAAACTGTGCGAAAATATTCAATACAGCCAGAGAAATGTGGCTTAAAAATATTCTTTTTCCATTTGATTAATACAGAGGCACTTTTGTTTGGAGGGAGACCCCTGGTTATACGGCCTGATGACTACTCTCAAAAACATTTAACATAAAAACATATTATAATGATAATTGAAGCTAGGCATACATGAAGGGACAGGACATGTGAACCTTCACCAAACATTACCACTCTTTTTACAATACATTAACAAAAGCTTTTCACTTGTCAGTGTTGGATATGTCACGTGGGCACACAAAAGCAATCACTGACAAGTGTAAGAGAAAATTCTTTCGGTAACATCTTGGCGTTTTTAAGGCAAGTTTCATAAAAATTGCACTCGTTTAACAATAACCCTGTGGTCACGGATCATATTTATCACAATTTTCTATATGCTGGCCCATTTCTCCATAGAGTTCATGACAATAAATTCAAAAGGTATGGAAAGCCCCTCCTAAATACAAGTATAGTTGTAATAAAAAAATACAATTTTTTTTTATACAATTGAAATGATATTTTTTACAAATTGGCTTGCAACTCCCAGTTACCTCACCAGTTTATCCCCAAAAATTTCAGTTTTTGTCACATACCACATAGTAGTTAAACATACTGTAAAAATGCTATAAAATTCATTTATAACTGGTATTCTCAAGGTAATTATTTAAGTGTTTAATTTGAATTGTTTAAGAATATGGGTTTTAAGTGTTTTTCTACAACTGCAATTGCATTTTATGACAATATTTTGTGCCATTTAGCCAGGGGCAGACTTTTGGCTTTGACCAAATATTATTGTGGATGAAATAAGATTTGGTAGGATTGTGGCATGCAAGAAATAAACAGTCAGGAGAGGCTTTGGCCCCTGTGGATTCAGTTGTTATGTCAGAAACTTTTAAATAGTTGTTAACAAAAAATAGCACTTGAAAGGTCACAATTGAAGAGTTTAGTGGAAGAACGTGCTAAATGACAAAAAGACCAAAACGGAAAAAATGAGCTTCAAAGTTCTTAGAAACGGTACTTTTAAAGAAAAGATTAAAAATAATTCTTAACTTTAAGTTTATGATAAAGGGAAAACTTGTTATCTTTTAAGGATATAATAATATGTTCATTGACACAAAAATCTCAATTTTTTCATAAACATCACACAGCATTTTCTTCCACCAAGCTATCTTCAATTATCCAGTGTGAAAAAAATACTTCAAGGGATGCTACAAGGGACAAACATACTGATTAGAGTACATTTAAGGCAACAAATTAGTTTGTAAATAGTTGTTGTAATACCTGTACACCAGATTGACCACCTTGTTGAAGAGAAATGCCCTGCCAGTTGCTCCTGTGAATCGGGTACTGATGAGTTCATCTCGATTTGTCAGAAAAGTTTCACAGCTTTTGCAGAGGAAGAGCCTTGACCCTCCAATATGTCGAAGAAATAACTTTCCCATGGCTGATGTCAGAAACTAGAAAACAAGAAATTTATTTTGTTGACAGATAAAAAATCAATTCAAAGAACCAGAATCTATTAATCAGGACATCTGCAGTTCTACCATAATTTTTTATTTCAGGTGTAAGAAATGTCTGGAAATGGAACTTAAAAAAGTAACTTCAAATACATGTATAAATGCTTATTAGTGTTCCAGCAAAGATCATTTGTCGAAAAACATAATTCTATTAAGGTTGGGTTTTTAGAAAGCATTTTTTTTTTTGGAACTTGTTATTTAAAACTTCAGTGAAACTGTTTCTGTTGAACCGATATTAAAAACTGTTTTAAAAAACAGGTTAATTTTTAAGATAATCTGAAAGTAAAGGTAAAAAGAAACGGATATAAGAATACAATTGGAAAAGGGTAATTCTACTGTAAATTGTACTGATGTAAGTTCTACTGTAAAGTTTATTAACTTGGCATATTTAACCATTTAATAAGCTACAAAAGGATATCCTGTGAATTTTTTTTTATTTGTTGTTTATATGAAAAATCCAAATAAGTTGCATCAGTTTTCCAGAACAAATTTTAACAACAAAAAGTTAAGAGTTTTAAATCTTTTGATAAATAATGAGTAATTTCACTCCAAATACTAAGAACATCTACATTCACCAGTGATATATATTTATTACATATAAACCAGTATTAAAGAATATCTTTGCATCCAGGGCTACCCAGATTCACTTTGGTCAGAGGGTATTCCTTACCAACTGAGCTCTCAATTTTCAGACATGATTTGTTAAGACATGATCTTAGGTTTTATTAAAAAAAATGCCGCCAGAATAATAACCACAAGTTCTAATATCAAATCCTTATATATAGAGGAAGAAGTCCTGACTTACATAACAATGCCAAGCCAAAACTATTGAAGTTAGAGATAGATACAAAGTTTTAGAAGTTTATTATTTTTGTACTGAAAGTGTTTTCAAATAGGGGATGGTGCATGTCTGCTTAGGCACTCTGTCTTTTGTCTGTACGGTACAGACTTGAATACTTTATGTGATGTCTTCTTGAATACTTGATGACAAATCAGGTACTAAGATTTGACCGGAGGGTAATTATAATATCCTGATGGGGTTCTGACCAGTGGGTGGGATCAATTGGATTAAAACAGAAGGTTTCTATAATTGAGAATAAGTCTCCGTTCTTAAGGGCACACCCGTACAGTATCCGAGTATATCAATAACTTTTATATTATAATTGGTAATGAAAAATATTTACTATAAAAAATACATGAAGAAAATAATGAATAAATGTCCCTCAATTTTCCCCTTTAGTCTCAAAGTCTTCTAGTAATGCTAACACAATACTTGATAGTTTTTTCTATTTTTATGTATAAATTTATATATATTCCTATTGCTTTTGAAAATTTTCTTTTTTACAATCGATTCCCTTTAAAATGAATATACCCACAATTTTGATTTAAAAAATAAAAAGCTACACAAAATCAGTAATGCAGCCATCGGAAATGCATTAAAATAAGTTAAAAGCGATTGATTGAAGCAAGGAACTGAAATTAGTATTAAAAAAGGGAAATTTAAGAAAATTTTAACGTAATTAAACAATTTCAACGAAAAGCGTCCAATATCGCTATAATGAATATATCAACAGTTTAACGACATTATTCATGCAATAAACGTCACAATTCATGAACGAAATTAGAATTTGTATAAATATTAATATCATAGCATGCTATAATTACCAAGAGATTAATTCTTTGAAAACATTCTTTTATATAAAAAGAGATATTTCCTATCAGCTGCAGCTCTATTCAATAACCAACTCAACAACAACCAAACCAATACCAAATAGATAACAAAGAACCGCTACCGTCTGCCATTTTGAAAGAAGTTTGAGCACAAATGTATCATAATAAAATTTTACGTTATAATTATGTATCTTTTACGAATTACGAATCTTTTACAAAGTTAAGATTTTATTATTGCTTCAAAAAATTAATTATTTTTAAAAAGTTTTTTTTAACAATATTTTTAAGGAAATATATCAACTGTCAAATCGTAACTGTCAAATCGATAAAGAACTGACGTGAAGAAATTTACAACAATTCAGAGAACAAACAAAATGGCTGGCGAAGATTTATCATCAAATTTACAAGGCTATCAAATTCAGCTTCAACAGGTATATTATTTATATTTTATTATTTCTCATTCTAAAATATTTATTTATAATTCTTACTTGCTGTCCTGTAACTTTTGAGGCTACTATTTTAGCTAATTGAAGTGTAACTGAAGTACTGACTCAGTCTCAAGGTTTCACGCCTCTGCTTGGCTTCCGTAGGTTATCAAACCATAATAAGTACCCAAAGGAAAGAAATATTAAGTTTCTAGTTTTGAATTTTTTTTTAAGGATTTAAGCACAAATCCACAAATTTTGTCACTACTAATTAAAGTAGCTAAATTTTGGTGGTATTAGTAGAATAAACTACCAAAATAGTTAACGATTTCGAAATATCTGGCTTACCCAATAACTCCCATAATAATCTAAAAAGATATAACCGGCATTTATGTATTTGTTTTGGCATAGCTGTTCCTAAAGAAATCTTATCTTGGTTAAAGTGAGCTATAGGTTCCGGATTTGGCGACATTTCAAAATTTGTCGCCAAGTCAAAATTACAACAAACCGGACGTAAGCCAAGTCTGTTGCCACCTTGAAATGACAACAAATACTTGCCGAAAATACTAACGAGACCGAATATATCTGACAAAAACGATTGAAGGAACCGGAAAAATGCCATTAACTAAACAATCTGGCATAAACGGTAAATTTTAATTTCACGGTACTGCTTGGCGCGGCTCCAGAAACAACAACAACTTGGCGAAACTCGCGTGTTTCCGCATTGCCAGATTCCTTTCCGCCGATGCAGTAACCCTAGTTACTTTTGAAAAAAAAACCAGACTCAGGGTTTTGGTTTGCTTTGGGCAACACAAAACAAACTTTACACTACACAATGGGCTAGTAGTGGCAATCCAGTTTAGTTTCGTTTGAATTTTCGTAGGACTAGAGCTACACGAGTGGGAATCCAGTTTAGTTTAGTTTGAATTATCGTCGCACTAGAGCTACACGAGTGGCAATCCAGTTTAGTTTAGTTTGAATTATTGTCGCACTAGAGCTACACGAATGAGTGGCAATCCAGTACGCACGCGTTTGGGAGTACGGGCAATTATTTTTTCCCTAAAAAAACATCAGTATCCAACATGGGGCAGTATTGTAGGGCCCATTGAAAGCCTAAATACTCGTTTGGGGCCCCGGGCAATTTTGTTTTCTCTAAAAAACATCAGTATCCAACATGGGGCAGTATTGTAGGGCCCATTGAAAGCCTAAATACTCGTTTGGGGCCCCGGGCAATTTTGTTTTCTCTAAAAAACATCAGTATCCAACATGGGGCAGTATTGTAGGGCCCGTTGAAAGCCTAAATATTGGTTTGGGGCCCCGGGCAGTTTTGTTTTACGAAGCAAAACAAAAAATTTAAAGTAAAAAAAATTTAGTTTTATTCTTTCAAAACTGAATGATAGCTAGCTGTCCAGCCATTTTTAAACCGATAAAAAATTCAGAATTTTAATACGCACCATCCATAATAATCGGATGTTCAAAAGCCAAACGTAACCCCAAACGTAATGACGATAGAACAAAAAGAAATTTATTAGAATAAAAATAATTCCGTGCGCACAAAATCCGCGCAACCTAAATACCACGCAATTATTACCAGCGCCGGCGATTGGTCAAAAACTAATTTAGAACAAATAAATCCCACGCGCCTAACATCCGCGCAAGTATAGCCAGCGCCACCTAGCCACAACAAAGACGCCACAACGCTTTTCACCAGAAAATGCCGCATCACCAAAAATAATTGTTTATCGCTCCCTTCAAAAGCGCCAAATCCCTTGGCGACAGAAGTACCGTCAAATTAAAATTAACCGCATAAACAACCGAAGCGATATTTTTAAAAAAAAAAGTAGGAAATTAACCATTTGTTGCACGATCAAAACAAAGCTAAAAATAATAACAGGTTCTAAAGCAATGTATGGTAATTTTTAATAATATTAATGCTATTTAAAAAAATAATGAGGAAAACGCTCAAGATTAACTAATAAACTAGTAGGATAGAAGATAGAACTGTAACTTAATTCTTAATTCAAAAGCAAACATAACATTTATTTAAATAAAATAAATGTAGAACCATCTACAAATTATTATAAAAAAATACATTTTTGAAAAATGAAACGTTTGATGAATATTACATACCAGGAAATTAAGCAACATATCCTACCACGCTAAAAAAAACGTGGATCAAAATGCCGTAAATTCCGAACAAAAATAATAAAAATAATGACTTAAAACAGTTAAATATAAAATTAAAAATAGATCGATAACAAGAAATCTTTACTTTTAATTAAAAACAATTAAGATTTAAATGGATTGACATTTAGATCAAGCCATCCACGGAAGCACTGCTCTGCTTCGTGAAAAAATAAAAATGACAAGAATGGTTGCCGAACTTGGACCAGATTTTTTAGCCAATACACAGTGGAAAAGTTGCCAGAATTGGCGAATTTTGCTTGAAGCACGATATTTGGCGATCTCAGCAATTTTTTGTCGCCAAGGGTTGCCGTAAAACAGATTTGGTGGGGTTGCCAGATTGGCGACTTTATTGCCAGGGCCTATAACTTAAGGGGGTATCACACGAGCGTTTTCCTCCAACCCAACTCCCAACGCAACTTTCTCCCCCCAATTTCGGCCCCCACAAAGTTGTTAAAGGGTTGCCAGAGTATGAGAAGATTTCTCTTTTCCGACTTTCATAACTAAAACGATATCTCTACAGTAGGCGACAATTTATTAAAAATCGGACCTTTGGATTGATTTGAGTTTTATTTTATCGCATGCTTAGGATTTCTCTTATAATTATTAATTTTTCTTTCACCTTATTTTGTAATAAAACAAATAAACACTGAGAGATATAAGTTAAAAAGTTTTATTTTCCCAACTATAGATTGTTAAATTGCGTTGAGAGATATTTTGAAGGCTATAAAATTGTTGGATTTTTGCTTAAAATTTCAAATATTTTTTTACAAATTTTAAATTAAAGCTGATATACAGTATAGCTTTCATATTTAGAACAAAAGGGGGAATTTTACCCATCTACTTTACATATTATAGCAAATGATATATAAAATTATTGAATTAACGTAAGAAAGTCCTTAAAAAGTAGCTTTTTTCTTACAATTAAAGTTGAACTAAAAGCTGTGCTAAGGATTTTTTTCTAAGATATATAAATAAATCTTGTGTGGAATTGGCCCTAAGTAACAATTTCCGTTTAAAAAAACCCCTCAACTTTTCAACATTTTTTATCTAAAAAATAAGAAGATATGTCAAATCAAAGAGTTTTATTTCCTCTTTGTGTCAAAGCTTTTATACTTCAATTGAAAATCAAAATATCGTGCATGTAAAATAAATAACTACAGCTTGGCAATTTGGCGCAATATGACCTGAAGAGATTTGGCTTCAACCAAAACAGAGCCGTGACGTCAGTGTAGCGACAGAGTCACCGATTCACCTGATTGGTTGTTGGACCAAGTTGATCAACTCCGTCGCGATGAAACGACAGAGTTGTAGAAAATTTCTCCAACGCCTACGTCATAGCACGTGGCAATTTTCCACCAATCATGGTTCGAACAGAAGTTGAGTTGAGGGTTGGGTTGGGGAAATCTCTCGTGTGATATGGCCTTTACTTTAGCCCTTATGGCTTTACCAATAGTCTGGTACAGTTGAATTTTATTTTTATGGTTATACTTACTATTTAAAAATTTGTCTAGGATTTGAAGAATTTTTAAGAAATCTTTTTTGCTTGCAACTTCGGTAAATTTTAATTTCACGGTACTGCTTGGAGCGGTTCCAGAAACAACAACAGCTTGGTGAAACTCGCGTGTTTTCCCATTGCCAGATTCCTTTACGCCGATGCAGTAACCCTAGTTACTTTTGACAAAACAAACCAGACTCAGGGTTTTGGTTTGCTTTGGGCAACACAAAACAAACTTTACACTACACAATGGGCTAGTAGTGGCAATCCAGTTTACTTTAGTTTGAATTTTCGTCGCACTAGAGCTACACGAGTGGCAATCCAGTTTAGTTTGAATTATTGTCGCACTAGAGCTACACGAGTGAGTGGCAATCCAGTACGCACGCGTTTGGGGCCCCGGGCAATTTTGTTTTCTCTAAAAAACATCAGTATCCAACATGGGGCAGTATTGTAGGGCCCATTGAAAGCCTAAATACTCGTTTGGGGCCCCGGGCAGTTTTGTTTTACAAAGCAAAACTAAAAAATTTGTTTTGTTTTGCAAAGCAAAACCAAAAAAATTTAGTTTCATTTGTGAACAAAACCAAAAAAAAGTTTTGTTAGTCCTACAAAACTGAATGACAGCTAGCTGTCCAACCCTCCTGAAATCGATAAAAAAAATTCAGATTTTAAATACGCACCATCCATAATAATCGGATGTTGAAAAGCCAAACGAAACCTCACGAAATGACGATAGATAGAACAAAAGTAATTTTAGAATAAAATAATTCCGAAGCGCACAACATCCGCGCAACCTAAATTCCATGCAAGTATTACCAGCGCCGGCAATTGGACAAAACAAAAATTAATTTAGAACAAAATAATTCCGACACGCATAACATCCGCGCAAGTATAACCAGCGCCACCTAGCCATAACAAAGAAGCCACAACGCATTTCACCCGAGAGAATGCCGTATCACCAAAAAAAATTGTTTATATCGCTTTCTAGAAAAGCGCCAAATCCCTTGGCGACAGAAGTACCGTCAAATTAAAATTAACAGCAACTTCTTTGTAATAGTTTTTTTTTACCATAATTAAGTTTTGTTACTAACATCTTTTGGAAATTTGTTAAAGTACCTTTGAACAGGAATTTACTGCTGTTTATATAACTATTAATATCAAAATTATTGCATTACGAACTTTACTAGGCTATAAAAATTTCTCTATGGCACAAATTTAATATGATCATACACAAATTTATTAATTTTGGAACAGCTGTGATACAGAGGAAGAGGCTTGTCTTGATTTTGAGATTTCCATTATGTTACCAAGCAGTAAAAATTAAAAAAGCTGGTAAATATTCCTGTTCAATTACAAGGCTAATTTTAATCCATCAGTAACAGTGATATTTTTTGCAATTTCTAAAATATTCAAAGATCATGTGTTTTTCCATTGTCAGAATTAAACACTTCACTGATACATTTAACTTAGTTTAACTGAATTAGTATGAAACCAATACTAGGGCTGCTCAATAAGCTACAAATTAAAATAAAAATTGCAAAACAATGCGCTAGTAGTGGCAGTGTGGCAATGCACTACATACTAGTTGTGGGGCCCCAGGCAATCAAGAGTCTTCAAATCACCTTCAGATATTTATGTACAATAGCTGAACGTAGGTTGCAGAACAAACCGAAACAGTACAAATTAAAATGATAAAAAGAAATTCCTAAAAAAAAATCCCATGTCCGCCTCCTAAACACATCTTTTGTGCTAGAAAAACCTGTATAACCACAAAAAGTATTTATTGCTTTATCCAGATCCTTGGTCACAAAAACACGGTCATATTAGGTAGAGATTTACTGTACGGTCCCCCTTGGTGAACTTTCGAAAATCGGGCCAAAAGTCCGTATTTTGGTGACTTTTTTTAAAAATCATGATTCAAAGAAAGATCGTATGGGAATATTTCTTATGAAAACTCAACCAACGGTCCAATAGGGTTGCCGGAAAGCGTCATTGGTGCGAAGTCAGAGAATTCGAATCTTCAGTCGAAGTCAGACAGGTTGCCGGAAAAAATTATTTGTCGTCAAATCCGAAAAAATCGCGCCAAGGGGGACCGTACAGTAAATCTGATCCGTCATATTATTTTGAATCCATTTTAATGGAATTTGATATGCAGAAGGACAAAAAAATGTAATGGTTGCTACTTGCCAATGAATGTACGACCTATATATTGTAGCTGTACCTTAAGTTTGAAAACAATTTGCTAAAACTATTGCAATACTGCTAAAAGTCGGTAGAAATAAGTTTATTCTAGCCTTTAGTAACAATTTTTAACTTTTTTTTACAGGTAGAAGCAGCCTTAACAACTGAACCTGATAATGAAGAATTATTGAAGTTGAAGAAAGATTTGCAGGTTAGTAAATTCATGAATTGTTTTATTTAAATATATGTATTTAAGTAAATATGTTTACAAAAACAATACATTAAATTGAGAAAACATCCATACCATCCTTGTTAAGTTTCAGACTAACATATATTTGCCGAAGCAATAGTAGATTTTGTTGTAACACCAGGTAAGTTAAAAAAAAAATTAAATATATGGATTTTATTTAGAAACTTTTAAATGTGCCTTTAATTCTTTCAAAGGTTTAGACTTTTGCCTTTGCAAATTTTATTATGTTTTCTGAATATATATGTTTAGTATTTTTACTGTTGAATTTATAGATGTACAAATATTGGTTTTTTTAAAAAAGAAAATAAAGAATCTTCACCAGATAATATTTAGCAATGAATCATGCATCAAACAATATTATTTGCTGAATTTCAATCTTTCTGAATTAATGTTTGAAATTTCTTTGCAAAGAGAAGTCTAATGCAATCATGGCCTATTTTGTCGCATTATTTATGATACTTTATCTACAAAACCACATTTAACTAACCAAAACCAAATTAACCGCAACTTCTTTGTAATAGTTTTTTTTTACCATAATTAAGTTTTGTTACTTACATCTTTTGAAAAATTTTTAAAGTACCTTTGAACAGGCATTTACTGCTGTTTATTTAACTATTAATATCAAAATATTGCATTACGAACTTTACTAGGCTATAAAAATTTCTCTATGGCACAAATTTAATATGATCATACACAAATTTATTAATTTTGGAACAGCTGTGATACAGAGGAAGAGGCTTGTCTTGATTTTGAGATTTCAATTATGTTACCAAGCAGTAAAAATTAAAAAAGCTGGTAAATATTCCTGTTCAATTACAAGGCTAATTTTAATCCATCAGTAACAGTGATATTTTTTGCAATTTCTAAAATATTCAAAGATCATATGGTTTTCCATTGTCAGAATTAAACACTTCACTGATACATTTAACTTAGTTTAACTGAATTAATATGAAACCAATACTAGTGCAACGAATGGTTAATTTCCGATTTTTTTCAAAATTTCGCTTCGGTCGTTTATGCCAATAATGCAACAAACTATCCATATTTGTGCATGCTGGTCCAGAATCTCCAATAGTCTTAGTTAAGATAAATAAATAGTTAAAATTTATTGAAACTTAACATGGGTGTATGGTTTCTCATATTTGGCAGTTTAAGTAATTAAAACAAGTATAAAGTTTTTGAGTGTCAATTTTTCAGTCCGAGGAAGTAGCAATCTGCGACGTGCCTTCGTATAGGTCGCAAAACTGGGTCACTTCAACCCAGTTGCAGCTACAGAGTAAAGAGAGATTGGCTGAACAGTAAGAAAACATTGCTTTGTTTTACATTAATTTCTAATATCAAAGGTAGGTTGTCACAAAGTGGGTAAAACAAGATTGAATGACAGTACTTGATTTTCCCTCTTGTAGTTTGTAACAGAGTATTTGGTGATTAACTAGTTAATACGAGTCCAACTCGGTTACAACAACCTTGCTTATAAAGCTAAATGTTTGGTCCCCTTGAATTGCCAATGGGCCTAAATGTTATAATATTTTTCTGATAATGACAATTTTTAATTAATTCCTCAGTTATAACATTAAATATATATGCTTATATGATATCTAAAATGCCTTCTTAAAAAAAAAACGATAAAAGAAATGCGTTATCACTGTTAAAATTTTATTTAATTCGCCAAATGATGCATGAAGTATTAGCACATAGGATTAAAATTTACTCGCTAGATGTTATTTTTTTATAATTTATTAACTTTAATTAATATGAGTATATAATGTATATTTTACATGATTTACAACACTTAATAATCAACTTTTTTATAACGTTACTCGTTTATAAAGTCACAAACATCACAAATTCTTGAATGTCACTATAACCGGGTTATACAGTATTATCCTTTGCTTAGACTACCAATATAATATTCAAAGCTTCTACTTAAAAAACAGTATAAGTACTTAAAGTGATGCTTTGTAACAGCTTGTTTAGAATTTAATGCTTCTTATTTTATTTCTATTTCAAATGGATTGGCACATAAACTTTTCAGCACTGTTTATTAAATATTTAATCAATTTTTAAAGAAATTGACCACACATTTTTTGACTAACAGCAGTATATTCATTATATTTTACTATCTATTATTGCATTGCCTTTTATCATGCATATCCTAAAATGCCCATTTACATTGCAGGAGGTGATACTACTGACCACCGACTTGATCAAAGCGAGTGCTGATAAACCTTCGACATCCGGTGCCACTGAGGGATCCAGCAGTAACTATGGTATACCATCGAGGGGTTGGAAAGGAGGGGATGCCTGTCTGGCACCTTGGTCTGAAGACGGACAGTAAGTGCACCATAAAATACGCATTGTGACTTAACCCTCTTATATCTGCTTAAATTTCATCATATTTAAATGCATTAGATATAGTTTTTTAACTACTGAATGTACTCGTGTTTAAGCCCATACGTGTATTAGTCGGTAGGAAATATGGTAAGAAAATATCGCGTCCAGATCAAAGCCTGCTGAAGGAAATAAGAGGGAACCTGTTCATGCCAGACCAAATTTTTTTAAAAATTTTGTAAGCAAAATTTCAACCACAGCAAACATAAAACTGGTTTTGGCTCTAGGTGTCTTTGACATATTCAGTTATTTTTTAATGACCTTGAAATGGAGAAGTAGATGTTATGTTCAGTTTAATGTGAAGACCATGTCTCACCACACACACAGTGAATTATCGACTTCGACGAAAACTGTTTTTTTTCCAACTATAATTCAAAAGATAATGCTGCATCTTGTATCGTATATAATGCATCTGTGCAATGTTGCATGTTTTAGATTAAATTTTTCAGAAATTGTACGTTTATATTTATATATATATATATAATTTGTCATATACCAATTACTGGTTACTATTACAGATTATTTATCTCTATTTGATATTGATGGTTTTTCCACACTGATCGCCAAGTTCAGATTGAGTGATTTTAGGCCATCATACATAAACTTGAAACTTTTCACCCATGTTGGTGTTATTTTATAACCTTTTATTCTAGCCATCAATGGTTTTGCAGTTTCTAACAAATTCTACAAATTATATTCATACTTTGATTATTTTTTAATTAGTTACTGATGGTTTTAAATCCTCAATGACAAGTGTGAGGCGTCTTATGGTAGCTAAGCCCTAAGTCAAGGTTCAATCATAAATTGTTTTGCATTAAAAATAAAACGTAAATATAATGCCAAAAATCTGTGCCTACTACAGATAGTATCTACTACAGATAGCTCTTTTCTAAAATAGAACGAGGGGGGAAATGTTTAATATGTTACCAAACATTATAAAATATTTGTAAAATTCCTGAAAAAGACCTTTCAATTGAAAAATGGTAAAGGTGGTGTGCGTGCAATAGTAAATTAATAAGTATTAAATGCTTTTTTAGCCGAAATTTTTAAGTGGTTAACTAATTTACCTTACTTGAATATTATTATTTTACTAATCTATTTTATATTGAACGTTTTTCTACACTGATCATGAAACTTGGATCTAGTGATTTTAAGCCCTCATACAAAAACTAGAGATCTTTCAGTCATGTTGGCTGCACAGGTTATTTATAACCTTGCATTCCAGCTATCAATGGTGTTGCAGTTTCTGACAATTATCTTTTTAAATTTATTTTCTTAAATTGAGTATTTAAAAAAAATGGAAAAAGTTATATGTTTGCTTTAAATTAAAAGAATTACAAAAGAGCATATGTATTATTAAATATAAACTTTCTGCTTGTTTATAACTATTTGGTACACTATCTGTAATACATAACCAACAAACTGGTAAAAAATGCCTTTGCTTGCTTGTCTTTTCTTACTTTGGTGCTAGCTTATCTTTTCCTTATCAAATTATAGCATTTCTAAATTCTATAAAACTGTGACTGAATTTTTGCATTTAAAACAATTTAAATTTAAAGTAGTTTTATAATTGTGAGCAAGTTTATAAAATCTTTAAACATTTACATTATAGTATATAAGATTTTTTTGGTAATATTTTTCCAGTTTTGTATTGATGTTTCTGCAAATAGCCCTTTTTCCCTACAATCCCTGAATCCAACTTACCGATTCCTTTCAGTATCAATATTTGGGAAACTTTTAAGAAAGTGGGTTTGATACTTTTTGCTTCACCATCTCTAGCAAATACTTGTTCAAATGGTCTGTAGTTCAGGGTGGTAACAGAACCTGGAAATCAGGGAACTTTTTAATTCTGGAAATATCAGGGAATTTTTCAAATTCCGCTAAATATCAGTGAATTTTTCCCATTTTGGATTATTTAAACAGTAGGTTTAGGTTGTTCTTGAGATCACTATACTAGCAAACACTTCTTGATCTAAAGAAAATATTCTGGTTGGTTCGATTGGCCTAGACTACGAAAGTAAACTAGACTCTCTTCCTATCATGCAGAGGCAAAAAACTGTCAATTTTTATCAAACACCAAATATGCTCCAAAGTCCCAACGCTGGGTACGATGTCTCCCTTAACGGTTGCGTTGGGTGCTACTCGGGTGTCGGCTCGTCACTTGACTGTGGTTCTAAATTACGACGGCCGTCGCCAATAGCCCTCGTGTAGCTCTAGTATGACAATAATTCAAACTAGAAAAGTTTGACTAAAAAGTAATTGTAGTATCAGGGAATTTTTTTATGAAAGTATCAGGGAAAGTATGGAAATATCAGGGAACTTTTTTTAAAGGATTTTGTTACCACCCTGTAGTTCTTCAACATTATTTTAATCTATTGATATTGATGGTTTTTCCACACTGATCTTCAAGTTTAGATCTAGTGATTTTAGGCCATCATAAATGAATGTGAAAGGTTTCACCCATGTTGGTTGTACAGTGTTATTTATAACCTTGTATTCTAGCCATTATGGTTTTGCAGTTTCTTACAAATCCAATAAATTATATTCGTACTTTGATTATTTCTTTTAATTAGTTGGTGTTTTTAGTTTATTACAGTTATTCATTTGAATATTGAAGTAATTGTTTGTTTGATTTTAAATTCAGAAGTTTAGCGGAGCGTTTGTGTTTATTAAAAATGTATTCTTTTTCTGTTTATTTATAACTATTTGGCACACTTTAGGTACCTTATAATACATAGTACACCTGTGGAAATATTTAATGTAATTTGCTTGCTTTATGTTTTCCTCTTTATATAAATAATTTACTACGAATTAATTACTATTAATACATTTTTATTAATTTTGCACCAGATTCCAGTAAATTGGTAATAATTTTCTTACTAAGTCCGATCCAGTTCTAGCCATATATTTCTCTTTTCAACTTATTGGGCTTCAATGTTTTATGTGCAATATTGATGATTTTTCCACATGGATCTTAAAGTTTTGATCCATTGATTTTAGGTCATATATTAACTGGATACTTTTCACCCATGTTAGTTGTACAGGGTTATTTATAACCTTGTATTCTAGCTATCGATGGTTTTGCAGTTTCCTATAATTACATTTCATTAGAAGCAACAATTTGAAAATGTGTTACAATTATTTTATTTATCCTGCTTTTTATGATTCTATAAAATTTATATGAAAACTCCTAATATAAATTCTTGTCTCCTAAAATGTATCAAATTTATTGTAACTGAAAAGACTTTTGAATTGGATTTGCAGAAGCTGATTTTAAAAAAATGTGTGATTTCAAATTAATTGCAGTTTTGCAACTTCTAATATGTCTTTTGAGTTTAAAATTTTGCCTGTCACAAAGTTTCGTGATATTTTAATTGTTGCAGTGTGCATGTTTATACCAATTTACTGTTTACCTGTGATATATCTTAAGACATCCTTTATACACAAATTGTTGCTGTATTGTAATTTAGTGATATTGTGAGTTCTGCAATTATGACAATTTTCCAAGTTTTTGATTTTGATTAATTTACTGATATACACACAAGGTTTAATAATTTTAGTAGTAATTGTTTTTTTTTTATTTAAGATAATTTATTTGAATTTTTAGATTGAAGATTTTGTTTTATCCTTATAAGACAATGTAACAATTAATACCTACTTTAAAGAAAGTCATTAAATTTAAGTAATGTATTTTGACTAAATCAATTTATTAAAATGTATGTAAGAGTATATAAATAATGAGTACCTTTTTTATTCATTGAAAATATAATCCTTTTCTCCTTAAAAAAAAGGGCCTTCTTAATGCTCTTGAATTTTGCTGTCAAAAATAAGAGTATCAACCCAGAACTTTAATATTAGAGTTCTTTGTTCGATGCTTGTAACTGTGGATTTCCAATGTTCCTAACTTCGTAAAATGTGTGGTTTTTTTAAACTTCAAGTCTGTTTTTTTCTTCAGGTACTATGAAGCCCTTATTGAAGAGGTGACCCCTGATGGCCAGTGTACTGTCAACTTTGTAGCCTATGGTAACACGGATGTTGCGGATATAGAGAGCTTACGACCTCTAACCAATGAAGGGCAGCTTTCAGAAAGTGCTACAAAATCTAGGTTTGTTATCTTTCTACTAACTTCCTAAAATAAAAATGTTTTTATGAATTATTTTAATAGCTTTTAAAGTAAACCTTTTAGTAGGTATATTTGTGTGTTCTTGTTATCAGTATGACAACTGGCGTATGAGATTTTAATATAAACTCTTGCTCTATAGTTTTAAAGTTCAGTTAAATGTTCAGTTTCATCCACTGAGGGATACAGATGTATAAACTTGTCACCTGACTGTCAGTTTTCTCAAATACACACATATTTTTTTTAAAGAATTATATATATTTATTACTTAATCTTATACGTAATAATATTTAATATAATGTTTAATAATTTTTAAAAAATTTAAAACGTAGGTGACCCATTTTCATTTATTAACATCTAGTATAGTATAGAAATATTTTTTTAAACTAAGAAATTAAATTTTTAGTTAAAAATTTTAATGTACTAATGCAGTGAAAGCAAGTTTGCACTTCAGCTAATTTGTATGTCATATAAGTTATATTCGAGTTTAAAATCTTATGCTTCATATTTTATTCCCTGTAAGTTATTAGTTTAAATTAAAAATCAATGTAACATATGGGCAGTTCTACCATAGTTTTTAATTTCAAATATAAAAAAACTTGTGAAATTTAATAATTTTAAATATTTGTAAAACGGTCTATAAGGGTTCTTGAATTACAAAAAAAAGTTCAGCAAGGCTCATTTGAATTATATTTACAAAAATTTAGCGATGGCAGGTTTTTTTAACCGGTTTCAAAGAAACCGGTTTAAACTGGTCTTATGAAAATAACTAATTTTCAATGAAACCGAAGTCACAAACAAACCGGTTAGTCTTAAAACAGGTTTCGGTTTTCCATCCCTAGATCATTGTGACGGTAAAGAACGGCCGCTGAGGAAATTCACGATGTTTTCCGGTCTTTTTTGTGTTGAAACTAACTCCAGTTTAATAAAAATGGATTTTTTTTACTCCTTATACTCCACTTAAACATATTTATAGAAATTTTTTTCCAATTATTAAGCAAAAATTAACCTTAACCATGGGGGATTGTAAGGAAAGTAATAAAGCCACACAGCTCATTTTATTGGGGTTTTTAACTTTTGGGCTTATTGGTGAAGTATAGCAAAAAAATGCGTCTACTAACTGAAATGTGAGTTTTCTGCAATACAGTTTTCATGATTGAAGAATCACTGTAGCTCCATCCAGTGCCTCTCTTCGCCACTTTAGTAATGAGGTCAGTTAATGTACCAAAACCCAGGGACAAAGTTAGGAGAAGAGAAATACACATTATAAATATTAAAAGCCAAAATTTTATGGAATGAATTTGTTAAGATATAGTATTAGTTCAATTTAAAATCCAAATAAATGTAATTTTTAGCTGAAAAATGTGTTAGTTTGAGCCCTAAACTAAAAATGTAACATTCGGGACATGGGAAGGTAAGGAATTTTCTGCGTTGTTTTGTGTCCTATATTTTAGAGTTTTTTTGCTTTAAAATCCCGTTTTGCAATTATATAAGGACCAGTCTATTAGTATAATAAGAAAAAATTGAAAAGAAATATTAATTTTTTTAAAAGTTATGCCCAAGGGACATAAAATTAAAAATTATGGTAGAATTGCCCATATATTCACTGCTATAGAAACATAATGAAATCAATATACCAGTGTTTGCTAAAAAATAATTAGTTATTATTAGTTCTTGTACTACTCTTGTTTTTTCTAAAACTATTTTTAATAGCCCAATAGTTATCTAATAAAATTATTATTATTTTTTTTTACATTTAAAATATAGTGACATTGACGGTTTTTCCACACTGATCTTTAAGCTTAGATCCAGTGATTTTAGGCCATCATACATTAATCAGAGATTTTTCACCCATGATGGTTATGCACGTTTATTTATAAACGTGTATATGTGTACCATCCATGGTTTTGCAGTTTCTGACATTTGTTTTGTACTATATGTTTGTATTTATGTTATTCTGATTCAACAAGAATGCAAAGAAGCTTTTGTTACAACTACAATTTATTGCTTAACATCTAACTATTTTCATTCAATTGAGTTTCTTGCTAATAACTTTAAAAAAAAAGCTTATTTTTGATAGCTTAATCTGAAACTTTTGCAAAATTCTTCTCAGAGGTGTAGAATACCAAAAATCTTGAAACCCATATTCCACTGTTATTAACTGTTGTCAAAATAAAACACATTATGTGATTTTCTTTTATGGTAAAAAGAACCTAATTTCAAAACAAATTTGGGAAATAACATACTTGAAACCCAGAAAACCATTATTCAAGAAGAGATACTTCAATAACCAAAGTAACATCAAACAACCGACACAGTTTAGAGTTGTACTCTAATCAACATTTATTTTCCCACCAAAATTTGTAAAAAAATTCAATAAATTTATTGCTTATAGTTTTGTCTTTCACAGTGTTTGTTCTCTCTAAACTGTGTATGTTGTTGATTTTACTTCGTGATTTTTGAGGTGTTACTTTTTGAATGATGGTTGTTTTCTGAGTTTCAGGTTTGTCATTTTTCTTGCTTTTTATATTTTCAAATTTTGTTTTTTACCAACTACAGTTTCTTTGTTTTGCGTATTCCGCAGTATACTTCAGGATACATTGGGTTTGGGGTTTTCGACTTTTGTCCGCTCCAATGTGAAAAAGTGTTTTGTTTTTTAGTGGCCTTTATAGTTTGCTCCCTGATGAAATTACATTTCTCATTATTTTTTCTCAATTTTGTTTATGTTGTCTGTGTTATTATATATTTATACATATTTCAAAACAGGAAGCAGATTCTGCAAGCTCAGAAGGAATACAAGAAAAAGAAAGCTCAGAAAAAAGCCCAAAGAATGAAGCAGATGGAAGAGGAGAGAGAAAAAGAGAAGAATAAATGGCACAGCTTCAATACCAAAGTGAGTTTCAAATTACAGTTATACATGGTTATACTGATAATTGATCAGAAATCTGTAGTCCCTTGAATTGCCCTAATATTATGGTTTGTTTTCAATATATATTTTTTAAAACTTCAGTTACTTTAACTTCATTTTTTAACTTGTACCTAAGTTTAAACACTAAAGTAAATATTTTCTGTGCTAAACATTTTTTATGCAAAAAACTAGGGATGCACCGAATACCAAATTTGGCCAAATACTGAATAACGATATTCGGCCGATTACCGAATATACGGCCTACCTAAACCAATTTTTATTTTTTGTCGGATCTAAGAAGTTGTATTTATTATTCATCAATTTCAATTAAACATAAACATGTAAGTACACAATCACACAATAATTTTAATACAATATAGCTATTAAATTTTTAATTGAAGCAACACAGAATAAAGTAGTACTCGTTTGTTATTAAAACAAGCCTTTTAGAAAGTGTAAATTGGTAAAATCAGAACACGAAAACGAAAGCATGAAAACAAAAACAGAAGTAGGTCGATCCGGTGTAGAATGAAAACCAGAAAGAAATAATAAAACCATGGCTTACAATATTATTATACAATTAAAATTATTTTTTTTATCTTTTAGTGAAAAAACTACAATTGTGATATATATAGTAATTGTTTTTTTAAAGCCCACTGATTGTAACTGTTAACTTAAAGAGACATGTTTATTTAATATAACTTGAGTAAAGCTTGATTTAACGTTATAAATAACTAAAACTTAAGAACTTGAGTCTATTATAAAAGAAAACAAGTCATGTTTGGGAATTTTTCAACATTTTATAAGATGATAACTTGAAGAAATTTGGAAATTTTTAAATTTCACTATTTGGCCAAACCGAATATTCGGCTAGAGTGGACGAATACCGAATAGTAACCGAATATTCGGTGCATCCCTACAAAAAATCCTAATTTAAATCTTAATAAAAAAAATTATTTTAATTTTATAGTAATGGAAAGGATGCTTTACAGCTATAGCTTTACATTGAATGACTATATAGGGATTTCATTGTGTGCAATTTTCTTAAGTAATGTTTCTAACTGCTGTTTAATTTATTTTCTGTTTGTAAGATATGGTTATCTTCAGATGAAAATATAAATATAGAAGTTCGAATTCCTATATTTTATTTTTATAAATTTGTACATTTCACTGTGATTGTGTAACTTTGTCTATTATTTAAAAAAAAAAAAAACTACACAATTATAGTGCTGTATATTTTAAATATCTTGTTCTGCAATGTATTGAAAAAGTACTTCCTACAATTAGTAATAAGTGACTAGACTGTTAAATAGAATAGAGTTCTCTAGCATTAACAGCCGATAGGGTATTTTTTTATTTTACAATTGACGTTTGCAGTTTAAAAGTTTGAAATAAAATTTAGGAACAAACAAATTAATTCAACCATTTAACTTTCCAATTCTAATTTGATCCTTACTTCTAACCTAGGCTCTCAACAAGAAAGGCCACATCAAGAAAAGCATCTTCGCCTCTCCTGACAACATCAACGGTCGAGTTGGCATCGGAACTTGCGGAATCGGTGGCAGACCCATGACTGAGTTCCAACAACAGGAAAAATGGAGAAAAGGTGCCCAAAGTGGAGGCGCCCTGGGTAACATGAAAACAGCAACTGCCGTGAGGGGTCATCATTCATCTCGCTAGTCGTTTTTCAGCATAGTTAAGAAGAAGATGGAGATGTTCCCAGGCAAAATCCAGTATGAAATATGGTTTGCTAAGTGAAGCCATTGATTGTTTTGTAGTAAGCCCAAATAGATGCTCTTGTTGACGTATTTAGTGTTATTCTATAGTAGTGGAGTTTGTGTAGGCTGACTACATGGACTTGGAGATTTCCGAGTCTGTAATACAAGCTATAATTACTTTGCATTTTTTTTACCTGTGAGGAGAATTGCTGCAATCTTGTAAATTCAGATCTCGTGCCACAGCCTGCAACTTTGCGAATAGTCATTTTTTTATTCTTATTTAACGCTTTTTAAGGAATAAAAAGAGGTTTCAGCATAAACTAACATTGAGTGAGTGGTTTGTTTGGGCTTACTAGGGTTGCTTGACGGCTTCACTTTGTTTCTCGCCAAGCTTCTCCATCTTCCTCTTAACTCTGTTTTAAAGGTTATTTGTTCACAAGGACAACTTGGGGAAAACCAGTAAAACTAGGCATATGCAGAAACACAGGACATGTGAACCTTGGCCAAATATCGCCAATCATCCTTTAAGAGATAAAAGAAAGCATTTTCACTCATCAGTGATTGGTTTTGTGTGATCACATGACATGCCAAACCAATCACTGACAATTGAAAATGCTTTCTTTAATGTCTTGGAGGATAATTAGCGATATTTGGCTGAGGTTCACGTCCTGTCTCTGTATGCCTAGCTTAAGACGTACATGGAAAGTCCACGCCCAATATCATTGGATTCGTATTGACTTGTATTGTAGGTAACCAAACCCTATTGGCATTCAACATAATAGGATGTTTTGATGTTAATTTGATATTCTGATATTGGGATTTTAAGATGACATTGAGAAGTCATTACTCGATATTGTGTACAACAAGGTAATTGGTTGTATAATTTCTGAATGTTTAAATTGAAATAATTTTTTGCAATATACAAAAACATGCTTGGTTGGTATAATTACTCATGGATTTAACATATTATTAAATTGAATTCAACATTGGAGACTCAAATATGCCATTTTCAATTTTACATAGAGGATTTTAAAAAGTAAGTAATCCTCAAAAATTTAAAAATGACCTTTCGTGTGAAAGGTTCTAAAAGATGTTAATATTGTACAAAGACTGTGTTTGTCAGTTTTTATGTATTGTCCTATGTAAATAAAGTTGTGTGTAACTATTTGACTCTTTTGGTTTTATTTTCTATATTGCTTTATTTACTTCTTCTCTTAACAAAACAATGAATGTGCTAGTAAGTAATAATCATGTTCTGTCTAAGCTTGCTAGAAAAGAAAGAATAGCATTGTATTGGTATTGAGTCGATAAGTTTTCCATGTCAAATATCAGCTGCTTGAAGTCATTTTATTTTATGACCTTTCTATGGGTAAAAGATACTTGAAATCGTTATTAATGTTAAGAAAAGTGTATATATTTTAAAATTATCTATTTTGTTTATACAGGACATCCAAAGCATGTAATGGAAATATAGTCATGAATAATATTTGAATGACATCCATGACTAAATGTTGAATATTCATCCCCATAAACTTTATTTTACCATTTTTGATAAAAGATACAATTGTTTGTAGTAGTAAATTAAAATAAAAGTTTACCTAATAATGTGCAAAAGCGTTCAAACCTTTTAAAAAAAATTATTTAAGTTCTCATGTCAATATTTATAAGTAATTGTATATTGATGTTTTTATTATTTGTTTTGAAAGGTACGGGCTATGCTCGGAGAGGAAAATATTTTTTTCTGAAAGCATGAGGGGACTGGACAGGGACTTAGTGGCGATAAGCTAGTGTTTTGAACTTTTCTCGGGTTGGCAGAATGGATCATCCTAGTAGGGCTACAAGAACCCGAAGCAATTTGATACTTGACAAGGTTCCTTTCAGTAGTCGATTAAGGCGCTAGCCTTGCATGAGAAAAGTCCTACTTTCGGTCCGGACATCAGCAAAATAACTCTCAAACTATAAATGGCCTGTGCAGCCAAAAACTGCCCCCACCCCTAAGTTATTTTTTCACGAATGAAATGTGTCGGATTAGGTTTGTTTTTCAATATACTTTTAGTGTATGCATACCCGCTAGAGTGGACAGACGGCCAATTTACAGGCAGGGCTGGGCTGTTGTTTAAATGTAACTCGTTACAATTACTTTTCGTAAAAAGTAACAAATTACAATTACTTTTAAGATTACTTTTTACGACAAAATTTCATATTTACAAATGTTTTGAAAAATAAAGTATAAATAAATGATTTTTTTTTCTAAAATCGACTTTATTAAACAGTTAGCAGAAATTCTACTTATTGGGGTACAACAAAAGCTGCATCTACACAGCTACGATTGGGTCCGGAGACATAAACCACCAGAACTAACCTTTCAACAGCCGTACATTTTGTCCATGTCCACCAGGATTTTAAGAGGTGATGCATCATTTAATGCAAAATTAAATCATTTTGAAAAAAGTTTATTTTTACACTATCCTGAAATAGAAATTTTGTTTTTTCATAAAAAAAAATGGAACATAATTGCCGACTTCAAAATTATTAAATTTTTCATAGAAAATAAACGCTTTTGTCGATTGGGAGAAACGCCTAAAAAAAGAAAGATTCGGTAAATGACATCGCGGTGGACATCAGCGCTATCTGCATATGAAACGTTTGAAGAACCACTTCTTACCCGGCAGTACATTTGCGCTTGACACACTACCTCTTCTGGCCACTATGCTAACCCTTTAAGACCGAGCTATCACGATCGTGCGGGTATAAAAGAATGTTCAAGCTTTTCAAAAATATCGATACCGAAGCAGCTGACCTGTACCAGTCGTTATTTGTATAAAAAAGCACTTTGTTTTTAAAGAGTTGCTTATATTGATGCTGTTTAAAGCATTTTTTTCGATAAACTCTAAAATTTAGTCTTATAAACTTAAATCAGCGCCATCTGATAGCCGGACTTTAAGGTCTATGTGAGGTGGTCTTGAACCAGCTCTAGGAGCAGGTAATGCTGTGGAGTCGTTCTCATTGTTAGATATATAGTCGGATTTTATAACCTCTGCAGGGCCGATTTGAAGTGTTGTATATTTATTTTGGAGATAAATTTGTGTGGGGTTAACCTTATTATTAGGCAGTATACCTTGGCAAGGAGCAGTGAAACCCTCCTCACTATATACTTTCGCTCTTCCCCGGTTACGACAAGATGACGATAGTACACCAATCCGCCACTACGAGCGCTCGCAACGTATAATCAATCTCGCTCTCCGCTATAGTACAACTGTGAGGAAATCTTCTTTTCGCGTTTAAATTAGTCAAATTAGTGTGTCAATAGATTAATCACTTAAAAATTATATGCTTATGATCCAAAAAAAATCATAATTTTATATTTTGTAGGAGTTTTAAGTGCAAAATATAAAAGTTCTAGTTATATATATATATCTTTATATCTGTAAAAGGATGGTAATAGTTATTTTGCATAGATTTAAGATTATAAAAATATTTTATTCAATCATACTAAGGCAATAAATTAATCACTTAAAAATTATATGCTTATGATCCCCCAAAAAATCATAATTTTATATCTTGTAGGAGTTTTAAGTGCAAAATATAAAAGTTCTAGTTATATATCTCTTTATATCTGTAAAAGGATGGTAATAGTTATTTTGCACAGATTATAAAAATATTTTATTCAATCATTCTGCTCAACACCAGTAATTTTGTAAGAAGTACCTTGAATTTGCAATAATATTTTTAATATATTTCTTTAAAAATTAAAAGAAAGAAAAAATTGTAAATGTGTTGGAGTTGCAACTGTATTTCCTTAACTAGTTCTCAAGCTTTATTTTGATAAGATAAATATTTCAAAGGTGTTGTTTGAAGTTAAAGAGACAGTTTACAATTAACAATTTATTAGAAATATACAATTATTAAGAAAACAACAAGTACAATTTATAAGAAATAATAAAATAAAAAAAAATCATATGAGAAGTTCCATAAATAAGATAAAAAAAGGTATAGTAAAATAGTTAGACAACTAAAAAAGTTGGTAATGCCTATTTTCCCTATTTGTACAAATATTATGAAAGGTCTCTGAAAAAGAGAAGAAAATAGACAAAAATCATTTTTCACAGCGAAATGTAATTTGTGTTGTTCTTATTTTGTAATAATTTTGTAATAAAATAAGAATAACATATAATGGAATTTAAAAAGCTAAAAACAAACACATTTTAAGCTTTAAGGGAAATGTTTCTTCGGGCATATTCATATCCTTTAGTCGAAGAAGCCCTCCACAACAGACTTTGGCGAATTGTGGTCTCCGAGTAGGTTGGATGTTTCTTACCAAAGTTTTTTTTACCAAGTCCACTACAAATGAAGCTGAAGGCTCATTATCTCGTTTAGAATTCAATACTTTGATGAAAGATGTTAATAAAGGATTGTCCAAATACTCATTTAGTAAAGTTATAGTTTGGTCATACTTGACTTGCAACTGTTGCAGCTTTTTCAATTATTTTTTAGTTTGAACTTTAGAAGCATTTAGTTTTTTTGTTTCTTTCCTTGGCTATAAAATCGACTTGAGCTTCTGCATCTTTAGTTTTTTCTTCTATCAATGAAAACCCACAGTTCTGTTCGTTTGATTGCGCCTTTAATTTCGGAAGTTGTTCACTTTCAATACAGTTTCGTTTTTCCAACACAGCTGTTGATCGCAACTTTTTAGATGGAGGCTGTAAATAGTTCGGATATTCCGGAAAAACACTTGGTACGGCATTTTTCAAAAGTCGTTTAAACTTTGTAGTGTGACTGAAATCAGAATCCAAGAAGTGTTTACTGCAGATACGAGAGTAGTTATAAGTAAATGTCCAGTTCTTCCTCGAAATGACTTTCAGCCACTTACTTCTTAGCTCTTCGTTCGCTGGAATTCCGTGGAATGAAATGCTGCAACCCTTCGCAAACTTCGAATTACACTTCGGAATACAACAATATGCCATTATAAACAATTTCAGTTGGTTTTAAAGTCGTAAAAATAAGTTTAAATCGGACGTTGAAAATTCTATTGCGTTGTAATCAAAGGAATGTAAACAAACAGCTACTATACGCTAGCAGCGCTCCCTACTGGCGATTCTTGTCCCTACGCAAATACAGCTTTTTTTAAGAACGGACAGGCAGTTATCATAGAGAAGGCAGTGCTATTATGTGACTGCATTTTCTTGACCATAGTCCTCATCCGTCCAATACAGGTGTTGTGCTGACTTTCACCTATTCTTTCCATGTCCGATATAATTACTTTTGGATTAAGTACCTGTTTTCCTAATTCAAGAAAAACTAGCTTATGTAAGCAAAATCGAGTGTACTAGATCGTGTACCAGAATAGAATCATTAAGGGGTGCCGACGCACTGACGCCGGAGGCGTCAAACCGTCCTGTAGGGCTAATATCGTTGGAAACCTCAACGCATAGAATAAACATGATGTTGGGTTGGGATGACGGTAGAAAAGTCAGCTAAGGAGCAAGCATATTGATTTTTAAGAAAAATGCTGGTAGTTAACTTTAATACAGGGTGATTATAATTAAAGTTACGATTTCAAAAATCGGTAATTTTAAAAACTACTCGTCAGAATAACCTGATATTTTAGCAGAACAATCGTCAGGCAATGGAATTTTGTTTCACGAAGAAAACGAAATAGTTCCAAAATCTGCCGATAAATGGCGCTGTTATGGTAATGAAACCTAGCGCCATCTATCCTGTGAACACCGATATCCTACAGAAAAACTACCAAAAGATGTCGCTGCAATTTTCCCACCAGAAATCTAGCTAACAACTAATAAGCTAAAGAATACAGGTGTCCCAAAATGGACTACCTGTTTTTTAAAAATTAATAAAAAAAGAAATGGATAGAGATATTAACACAATTCTTGCAGAAAACGAATGAATCAGGGCTGGAATTTGATATGGAACACTTTATTATGTTAGTTATGTTTATTACGTTATTATATGTTATTAAACATTTTTATGTTCAATTTAACCGACAGATAGCGCTGCAATACCATGTGTTCGATTCCACGCAACAACTATTGCTGCTTTCCCTGAACTGAAAGGTACTGAACATTTCTGACCATGTTCTCTTCTTTTCGGTATATACGCATGCCTAGTTCTTTCATACAGCCTGCACACGGTATTTCCGCGCCATCTATCGGTTAAATTGAACATAATAAAGTGTAATAACATAATAAACATAACTAACATAATAAAGTGTTCCATATCAAATTCCAGACATGACTCATTCGTTTTCTGCAAGAATTGTGTTAATATCTTTATCCATTTCTTTTTTATTAATTTTTAAAAACAGGTAGTCCATTTTGGGACACCCTGTAGTTAGTCTATAAGCTAGAGGAAAAATGGCAGCGCCATTTTCTGGTTGTTTTTCTATAGGATATCGGTGTTCACATGATAGATGGCGCTGTAAGGGTTCATTACCCTTACAGCGCCATCGATCGGCAGGTTTTGAAACTATTTGTTTTCCTTCGCCAAACAAAATTCCATTGCCTCACGATTGTTCTGCTAAAATATCAGGTTATTCTGACGAGTAGTTTTAAAATTATCGATTTTTGAAATCGTAACTTTAATTATAATCACCCTGTATATAGTCGGATTTTATAACCTCTGCAGGGCCGATTTGAAGTGTTGTATATTTATTTTGGAGATAAATTTGTGTGGGGTTAACCTTATTAGGCGACATTTAGGCAGTATACCTTGGCAAGGAGCAGTGAAACCCTCCTCACTATTATTTGACTGCATTTTCTTGACCATAGTCCTCATCCGCCCAATACAGGTGTTGTGCTGACTTTCACCTATTCTTTCCATGTCCGATATAATTACTTTTGGATTAAGTACCAGTTTTCCTAATTCAAGAAAAACTAGCTTATGTAAGCAATTAGTGTACTACATCGTGTACCAGCTGGTTATCTAAAAATATCAAATATCTTATTTTTTAAGAAAAATGCTGGTAGTTAACTTTAATACAGGGTGATTATAATTAAAGTTACGATTTCAAAAATCGATAATTTTAAAACTACTCGTCAGAATAACCTGATATTTTAGCAGAACAATCGTGAGGCAATGGAATTTTGTTTCACGAAGAAAACGAAATAGTTCCAAAATCTGCCGATAAATGGCGCTGTTACGGTAATGAAACCTAGCGCCATCTATCCTGTGAACACCGATATCCTACAGAAAAACTACCAGAAGATGTCGCTGCAATTTTCCCACCAGAAATCTAGCTAACTACTAATAAGCTAAAGAATAGCTAACTGTCCCAAAATGGACTACCTGTTTTTAAAAATTAATAAAAAAAGAAATTAACACAATTCTTGCAGAAAACGAATGAATCAGGGCTGGAATTTGATATGGAACACTTTATTATGTTAGTTATGTTTATTACGTTATTATATGTTATTAAACATTTTTATGTTCAATTTAACCGACAGATAGCGCTGCAATACCATGTGTTCGATTCCACGCAAGAACTATTGCTGGTTTCCCTGAACTGAAAGCTACTGAACATTTCTGACTATGTTCTCTTCTTTTCGGTATATACGCATGTTCTTTCATACAGCCTGCACACGGTATTTCCGCGCCATCTATCGGTAAAATTGAACATAATAAAGTGTAATAACATAATAAACAAAACTAACATAATAAAGTGTTCCATATCAAATTCCAGACATGACTCATTCGTTTTCTGCAAGAATTGTGTTAATATCTTTATCCATTTCTTTTTTATTAATTTTTAAAAACAGGTAGTCCATTTTGGGACACCCTGTAGTTAGTCTATAAGCTAGAGGAAAAATGGCAGCGCCATTTTCTGGTTGTTTTTCTATAGGATATCGGTGTTCACATGATAGATGGCGCTGTAAGGGTTCATTACCCTTACAGCGCCATCGATCGGCAGGTTTTGAAACTATTTGTTTTCCTTCGCCAAACAAAATTCCATTGCCTCACGATTGTTCTGCTAAAATATCAGGTTATTCTGACGAGTAGTTTTAAAATTATCGATTTTTGAAATCGTAACTTTAATTATAATCACCCTGTATATAGTCGGATTTTATAACCTCTGCAGGGCCGATTTGAAGTGTTGTATATTTATTTTGGAGATAAATTTGTGTGGGGTTAACCTTATTAGGCGACATTTAGGCAGTATACCTTGGCAAGGAGCAGTGAAACCCTCCTCACAATTATGTGACTGCATTTTCTTGACCAGTGGTTACCAACCTTTTCTAGACTATCGCCCCTTTCATTAGGTTGACTAACACATATCGCCCCCTTTTAATTTTCCTGTTTTGTCCAATTATAATTTGAGTTAAAGTGTAACTAATAAAGCAATTTTATCATTTTAAACACTAACTACCATATATAAAAACAACCAAAGCAGCTGTATCCGGTCACTTAAATACAATAGAAAGAAATAAAATTTTATATTTAACAGATTTTTTTAAAGAACAAAAGTGAAATAATTAACTAGATCTTTAAGCTGGATTCTGCAAAATTTAAGAGAGTTGACAATAAAAATTAAATAAAAAATTGAATGTTGAAAACTTTTTTATTATTTTATCTTTTGTCAAGTTCATGCGCAAGTCTTTGAGGCAAATGTCCAACTGATTTCTTTGTTTAGTAAGGAGCTGGGTGATAACAGAACCAAATCCTTTTTCAACTAAATATGTTGACGGGAACGAGATGAGAAGTAGTTCGGCTTTTACCACAGTTGTGGATAAGTGTAAATAAGTTTCACGCAGTCTAACTCATAACTCCTCTGCTTGAAAATGATTTTCGCCTCACAGTCATACTTCAGATCTACAAACTCCGTCTGCAAAGTGCAAAGAGTTATCAAGGTTATCCACAACCCACAGCTTCAAACGAGACTACAATAGAATCAGGAATTTCTAACTTGGTCAAATCTTGTAAGCATGTCAGTTTTTAACTTGTCAAGGTGATCAATAAAAATTAGAATGGTTTTACTGTACTACGGTACAGTATATTATTTTAATTTTCCACCTTCGAATACTCATCGCCCCCAAACTATTTATTTGCCCCCTTGATAACACAAATCGCCCACTTGGGGGCGATCGCCCCCAGGTTGGGAACCACTGTTCTTGACCATAGTCCTCATCCGTCCAATACAGGTGTTGTGCTGACTTTCACCTATTCTTTCCATGTCCGATATAATTACTTTTGGATTAAGTACCAGGTTTCCTAATTCAAGAAAAACTAGCTTATGTAAGCAAAATGGAATTTAAAGTATCGTGTACCAGCTGGTTATCTAAAAATATCAAATATCTTATTTTTTAAGAAATATGCTGGTAGTTAACTTTAATACAGGGTGATTATAATTAAAGTTACGATTTCAAAAATCGGTAATTTTAAAACTACTCGTCAGAATAACCTGATATTTTAGCAGAACAATCGTCAGGCAATGGAATTTTGTTTCACGAAGAAAACGATATAGTTCCAAAATCTGCCGATAAATGGCGCTGTTATGGTAATGAAACCTAGCGCCATCTATCCTGTGAACATCGATATCCTACAGAAAAACTACCAGAAGATGTCGCTGCAATTTTCCCACCAGAAATCTAGCTAACAACTAATAAGCTAAAGAATACAGGGTGTCCCAAAATGGACTACCTGTTTTTAAAAATTAATAAAAAAAGAAATGGATAGAGATATTAACACAATTCTTGCAGAAAACGAATGAATCAGGGCTGGAATTTGATATGGAACACTTTATTATGTTAGTTATGTTTATTACGTTATTATATGTTATTAAACATTTTTATGTTCAATTTAACCGACAGATAGCGCTGCAATACCATGTGTTCGATTCCACGCAACAACTATTGCTGCTTTCCCTGAACTGAAAGCTACTGAACATTTCTGACTATGTTCTCTTCTTTTCGGTATATACGCATGTTCTTTCATACAGCCTGCACACGGTATTTCCGCGCCATCTATCGGTTAAATTGAACATAATAAAGTGTAATAACATAATAAACATAACTAACATAATAAAGTGTTCCATATCAAATTCCAGACATGACTCATTCGTTTTCTGCAAGAATTGTGTTAATATCTTTATCCATTTCTTTTTTATTAATTTTTAAAAACAGGTAGTCCATTTTGGGACACCCTGTAGTTAGTCTATAAGCTAGAGGAAAAATGGCAGCGCCATTTTCTGGTTGTTTTTCTATAGGATATCGGTGTTCACATGATAGATGGCGCTGTAAGGGTTCATTACCCTTACAGCGCCATCGATCGGCAGGTTTTGAAACTATTTGTTTTCCTTCGCCAAACAAAATTCCATTGCCTCACGATTGTTCTGCTAAAATATCAGGTCATTCTTAGAGTAGTTTTAAAATTATCGATTTTTGAAATCGTAACTTTAATTATAATCACCCTGTATATAGTCGGATTTTATAACCTCTGCAGGGCCGATTTGAAGTGTTGTATATTTATTTTGGAGATAAATTTGTGTGGGGTTAACCTTATTAGGCGACATTTAGGCAGTATACCTTGGCAAGGAGCAGTGAAACCCTCCTCACAATTATGTGACTGCATTTTCTTGACCAGTGGTTACCAACCTTTTCTAGACTATCGCCCCTTTCATTAGGTTGACTAACACATATCGCCCCCTTTTAATTTTCCTGTTTTGTCCAATTATAATTTGAGTTAAAGTGTAACTAATAAAGCAATTTTATCATTTTAAACACTAACTACCATATATAAAAACAACCAAAGCAGCTGTATCCGGTCACTTAAATACAATAGAAAGAAATAAAATTTTATATTTAACAGATTTTTTTAAAGAACAAAAGTGAAATAATTAACTAGATCTTTAAGCTGGATTCTGCAAAATTTAAGAGAGTTGACAATAAAAATTAAATAAAAAATTGAATGTTGAAAACTTTTTTATTATTTTATCTTTTGTCAAGTTCATGCGCAAGTCTTTGAGGCAAATGTCCAACTGATTTCTTTGTTTAGTAAGGAGCTGGGTGATAACAGAACCAAATCCTTTTTCAACTAAATATGTTGACGGGAACGAGATGAGAAGTAGTTCGGCTTTTTACCACAGTTGTGGATAAGTGTAAATAAGTTTCACGCAGTCTAACTCATAACTCCTCTGCTTGAAAATGATTTTCGCCTCACAGTCATACTTCAGATCTACAAACTCCGTCTGCAAAGTGCAAAGAGTTATCAAGGTTATCCACAACCCACAGCTTCAAACGAGACTACAATAGAATCAGGAATTTCTAACTTGGTCAAATCTTGTAAGCATGTCAGTTTTTAACTTGTCAAGGTGATCAATAAAAATTAGAATGGTTTTACTGTACTACGGTACAGTATATTATTTTAATTTTCCACCTTCGAATACTCATCGCCCCCAAACTATTTATTTGCCCCCTTGATAACACAAATCGCCCACTTGGGGGCGATCGCCCCCAGGTTGGGAACCACTGTTCTTGACCATAGTCCTCATCCGTCCAATACAGGTGTTGTGCTGACTTTCACCTATTCTTTCCATGTCCGATATAATTACTTTTGGATTAAGTACCAGTTTCCTAATTCAAGAAAAACTAGCTTATGTAAGCAAAATGGAATTTAAAGGATCGTGTACCAGCTGGTTATCTAAAAATATCAAATATCTTATTTTTTAAGAAAAATGCTGGTAGTTAACTTTAATACAGGGTGATTATAAATAAAGTTACGATTTCAAAAATCGGTAATTTTAAAACTACTCGTCAGAATAACCTGATATTTTAGCAGAACAATCGTGAGGCAATGGAATTTTGTTTCACGAAGAAAACGAAATAGTTCCAAAATCTGCCGATAAATGGCGCTGTTACGGTAATGAAACCTAGCGCCATCTATCCTGTGAACACCGATATCCTACAGAAAAACTACCAGAAGATGTCGCTGCAATTTTCCCACCAGAAATCTAGCTAACAACTAATAAGCTAAAGAATACAGGGTGTCCCAAAATGGACTACCTGTTTTTAAAAATTAATAAAAAAAGAAATGGATAGAGATATTAACACAATTCTTGCAGAAAACGAATGAATCAGGGCTGGAATTTGATATGGAACACTTTATTATGTTAGTTATGTTTATTACGTTATTATATGTTATTAAACATTTTTATGTTCAATTTAACCGACAGATAGCGCTGCAATACCATGTGTTCGATTCCACGCAAGAACTATTGCTGGTTTCCCTGAACTGAAAGCTACTGAACATTTCTGACCATGTTCTCTTCTTTTCGGTATATGCGCATGCCTAGTTCTTTCATGCAGCCTGCACACGGTATTTCCGCGCCATCTATCGTGGTTAAATTGAACATAATAAAGTGTAATAACATAATAAACATAACTAACATAATAAAGTGTTCCATATCAAATTCCAGACATGACTCATTCGTTTTCTGCAAGAATTGTGTTAATATCTTTATCCATTTCTTTTTTTATTAATTTTTAAAAACAGGTAGTCCATTTTGGGACACCCTGTAGTTAGTCTATAAGCTAGAGGAAAATGGCAGCGCCATTTTCTGGTTGTTTTTCTATAGGATATCGGTGTTCACATGATAGATGGCGCTGTAAGGGTCCATTACCCTTACAGCGCCATCGATCGGCAGGTTTTGAAACTATTTGTTTTCCTTCGCCAAACAAAATTCCATTGCCTCACGATTGTTCTGCTAAAATATCAGGTCATTCTGACGAGTAGTTGTAAAATTATCGATTTTTGAAATCGTAACTTTAATTATAATCACCCTGTATATAGTCGGATTTTATAACCTCTGCAGGGTCGATTTGAAGTGTTGTATATTTATTTTGGAGATAAATTTGTGTGGGGTTAACCTTATTAGGCGACATTTAGGCAGTATACTTGGCAAGGAGCAGTGAAACCCTCCTCACTATTATGTGACTGCATTTTCTTGACCATAGTCCTCATCCGTCCAATACAGGTGTTGTGCTGACTTTCACCTATTCTTTCCATGTCCGATATAATTACTTTTGGATTAAGTACCAGTTTTCCTAATTCAAGAAAAACTAGCTTATGTAAGCAAAATCGAGTGTACTAGATCGTGTACCAGCTCGGAAATCGGAAATCGAACATTAACTGACGAGTGTCGGCGCGAAGCGCCCTTACTCCTTCATCGAAAGCTTCCCATAAAGGGGTTAACTTGTGACTGGGAATAAAATTGGACAAAAGTCCTCGCTGTAAACTGGAAAAGGGTGCCGCAAGGGCTCTGCAAGGCAGGATCTAAAAACTTCTGAAAGGGAAAAAAATTATTAGTGATCAAAAAATAAAAAACATTTTAAGAAAAATACATAACAAAAACAACACTGAAATGGACAGAACATGTACAAAACAAATATGCCGTAAAGCATCGTCAAAGAAAAAATCAAAAAGAACATGTCAAGTTGACACGCAAGTCAATATCACCAATCTGGGTCGTGATGAATGGTCCTAGGACGTTTGAACTTCTGTTCAACAATAGGGTCATAGTCTGCAATTTGTCTGAGGTTGTCATATGTGCTGTTCTGTAGTGAGGTGTTGTAATTGTGTGAAGCAGTGAGGATGGCAGTGTCTATGGTGTCAATCCCAAGGTCTTTGTGTAAAATGGAGTTCCTAACAAACCAAGGGGCGTTTGTAATTCTACGTAGTGCTTTGTTCTGAAATGTTTGAAGTTTCTGTCTGTGAGTTCTTCGGACTGCAGCCCAAGCCGGAGAGGCATACAGCAGAACTGGCCTAATCATTGTCTTGTAGAGCGTGAGCTTATTTTTAAGTGTCATGGTGGAGTGTTTGCCAATGATAGGGTTTAAACTAACACTGGCTCCTGTAGCTTTACCTAATGTTTGCTTTATGTGCTCACGAAAGTTAAGTCTGTCATCTAAGTAAACACCGAGGTATTTGGTGTGTTTACTGTTATTAATGTCTGTGTCGAAGATCTCAAGGTGTGTGTCATATTGTCTGCGTATTTTGTGTCTCCTGAATAGGACTGATTCACTCTTCTGCGCGTTGATCTTAACTCTCCAGTCTTCGCACCATGTTTGAACTGTGTTTAAAAGCTGTCTGAAGTTTAGTGGAAAGCAATGTCACCGTGTTTAGATTTGGCAAGAATGGCTGTGTCGTCTGCGAACTGGGCTGTGATGCAATTGTCAAATGTAGGGAAGTCATTGATGTAAAGATTGAAAAGTGTGGGGCCCAGAATGCTACCTTGTGGGACTCCTGCTCTGATGTTTGTGACTGTGGAAAGTGTGTTGTTGACTCTGACCTGAAAGACTCTGTTTGTGATGAATGAGTTGATGATGTGAATGAGGGTCTTTGGATGTTTTGTGTAATGAGTTTGCTGATTAAGCCCTCATGCCATAAACTGTCGAAAGCTTTCTCCACGTCCAGAAAAACTCCCCCTATCGCTTCCTTGTTGTTAAAAGCCTGTCCTATAATTTCAACCATTCTGTGTACCTGATGGACTGTGGAGTGTCCCCCGTCTGAAAACCATATTGGTTGGTGTTGATGATGTTGTTTTCGTTGATGAAGTGTTGTAGCCTGATGTTGATGACTTTTTCGAACAGTTTAGCCAAACAAGGCAAGAGGCTGATCGGTCTGTAGTTTGTTGGGTTGGAGTGGACTTTTCCCAGGTTTCTTGAAAAGGACAACAATGGCCCTTTTCCATCTGCTGGGGAAAGTAGTGTAACCTAAGGCAAGCGTTGAAGATGTTGGTGATGTGGACTATGACCATGTTGTCAATGTTTTTGATGGCAGTGTTTGAGATTTGGTCATAACCAGAAGCCTTCTTTGGATCGAGTGTTTTGATGAGTTTTTTGATCTCCTGTGGTGTAGTGTGGGTGATAGGTGTGGTGGGCTCAATTGCTAAGTAGTTTTCTACTTCGCTGCTAATACTATCAACCAGCTCTAAGTTAATTGGAGTCTGATGTGGTGAGAACTGGTTGTGTAGGCTGGAAGCTAGAAGCTCTGCCATGCCGTGTTCTGTGTAGATGAGTGAGGTTGGTCCTTTAAGAGGACCAATAAGTTGTGGCTTGGATTTGAGGGCTTTCGCCATTTTCCAAACTGTGTTATCGTGTGTGGAGAGCCTCATAACTGTGTCTTCCATTCTGCCTGTTTGTGTTCGGTGATGAGTGTTTTAACTTCTCTGCAGGCTTCGTTCCATCTGCTTTTGGTGGGTGGGTGTCTGGTGTGTTTGTACTCCTTTCTAAGTCTGTTCTTCCTCCCTAATCTTGTCTCTGATGTAGTGTGGAAGCCTAGTGTCAGTGTTGGTTTTAGTGGGTTTTGAACTGCTGTCTATGTCTTGTTTGAGTTTTGTGGTGAGGTGTTCAATGGCATTGTCAATGAGATCTGTAGTGGTCATGTTAGGGTTGACTGTGATGTTGTTTCCTGACTTTGTGTGAAAAGTTTCCCAGTTTGTCTTGTACCTAACTCTCTCAGGGGGTTTGGTGAGGCCATAAAAAGTAAAAGTCACTGGGCTATGGTCTGAAGAAAGGCTGTCGTGAACTTTAAGATGAGGGATGTGGGGAATGCCCTTAAGGAGCATAATGTCTAAGATGTCTGGTCTATGGTCGATATAGCCTGGGAAGTGGGTTGGTTCGTCAGGGGCAGCCAGAGTTACTCCCTGGTCTAAAATGAATTTTTTGAGAATAATACCGTTTGGGTTTGTTGCCCTACAATTCCAATGGGTGCTTTTAGCATTTAGGTCTCCTGCAAGAATAGTTGGTAGGCCAGAATTCATGAGAGCAGCAAGATCGCTGTTTAATAATTTTGAGTTCGGCGGGTTGTAGACTGAGATAAAAAGCACTTCCACCGAAATTTTCGTTCTCCAGTACTACAGCGCACCGCCTCAATGGAATTAAGCTGGGGAAGAATGTACTCAGTACATTTAAAGCTTCTCTTACAATAAATGGCCACACCACCCCCTCTGTTGTGTAGTCTGTCATTCCTAAACAGTGTGTAGTTTGCTATCCTAGCCTTGTCACATGGTCTTAAGTGTGTGTCTCGTTTAAAAGCATGATGTCAATGTTCTGATCTCTGATGAATTCCTTCAACTCGTGTATCTGCCTTTAAGGCCATTAAGGTTGGCAAAGCCGACATTTGTGTAGAAAGTGGGGTTGTATGTCTTGTTGTGAGTGTTGTGGTGATTATTCATAATTACACATTGTGATTAGCTCCTCAAAGATACCTAAACCTACTTCTAACTTTTCAATCATACCATTCGCTGACCTTAGTCGTGTAGCAGCATTTTAATCAGGTTTAGGACCCGTTTTAAGTTGAAGTTCTTAAGGAACTTCTGTAAGTCTCGGAGGATTTCAAACACATTCCCCTCTTCTTCATGAGCATTAACTTGCTGTTTGGGTGTGCTTTGGGTTTCCCGTGATGTTGTTGTTGTGAATTGGTTTCGACTTGTGTCTCCACCTCATTAATTATTGGAGTGTGAGCGTGTTGTTGTGGTGAAGATGAGGGTCCGGCCACTGCTGCGTTTGAATAGCTAAAGCCGTCCTGACTGGAGCTGCTTTGATCAGTGGTCTTGCCTCGTTAAGTTTGTTAATGGCTGCCTGTTCTTTAGTAACAGGTTTATGTGTTTGTGTTGGCCTAATGGTTTTGTTGGTTGTGTATGTTGTGTTCGGCAGTATTCTGGCCGTTGTCTCTGCGAATGGGTCTTTGAGAACAACCCTGTAGTTGGCTGTGTGGTCGCCCCCACAAAGAACGCATTTGGGCGACTCAATGCTCCCCTTGGTTGGGCAATCCACGGTCAGATGACTTCCCGCGCATTTTACACACCTAGCGGGGTTTGAACAGCCTGATTGTGCATGACCGTAACGTTGGCATCGATGGCATTGTGTGGGCCCCTTTAGATTTTTTGTAACTGCTAACTGTGACCTTGAGGTACATAAATTCGGTCATGTTGTATATTTCTTTGTTCTGTGTTGTGTTGATAAGCTCTATGAAATAGACGGGAATGAAGTTCTTCTCTCCATTAACAATATGAGAGTACTGAAAAACAGTTTCTGATTCGAAACCGTAGTTCTTCAGTTCAGCCTTTACTTCGGCCGCGCCTAAATCGGCGGGAACACCTCTCAATCCACCTTGAGGGTGCGCTCACTTTTTTAATTTTGTAAGAATGAAAGGGGACTCCCTTAGCTGCCAAATGTGATGTTACCAACCTGTAATCTGTCTCGGTGGCGACTTTTATGTTCAAAGTCGTCCCCGTGGCTTTGCCAGAGAAGTTGCTTAGGCCAGCATCCTTCAATGACTTGGCCAGTTCTTTCCACTTAATGTTCTGATTAGTGATGACAATCGGTGGAATCCTAACTTTCCCCTTGGGGACACTGTGAAAATCGGTCTCCATGCCGTTTTCATTCTCCTCTTCCTGCTGTTCGTCTTCCAGCGCCTTAAACTTATTCGCCGTTTCAACCGTCCCGGGGCTAACGCATTCCCGGGGTCGTTTGAAACTCCTCGGAGGTTTCTTAAACTCATTATCCTTCGAGGCCCTACCCTCCTTCTCTAATGACTCCAAATTCTGTTCTAAAACCTCCTTACTCCTCTTCTCAAAAACCCCCTTAAACGGCCCCTGTGTAAGCAACTCCTCCATAGTTTTCCTGTCTACGCCCATAAAGCTCATACAGTCGGTCACCTTCCTCCCTGCTCCCAGACGCTTTATACCTTGCCAAAACAGCATTATGCTCTTTATCTAAGGTACCCATCCGTTCCCAGAGAGAACAGTCGGCCGGCTGTAGTAGCTTATCATCCGCTACGCTTGACATCCCTCCCGCTAACTGTGAAGCACCTAACTTCCCTGCCTCTGAAATGGAAACATCCATAGTCGCCTATGGGACGGCAGTGCAGTGTCCGCTATGGATGTTGGGATGATTGCAATTGTTCGTGTATGTACCGTTGAGATATGTGTGTTGGGATGTAGGGTCCCACCTTAAAGGAAGCGAGTGCGGCTTATCAGTCACACGGCTGTTTCAGCACGCAAACACTGAGAGAGGCTCCCCCTAATGTACCGGAGCGGCACTGTAGAGGGGATGAGGCTCCAACCCTGATAAATCAGGCGTCTTCGCTTACCAATCCCGGAAAAAGTGGGGTTACTGTATGAAATAAAAAATCCAAGCAAAAATCAACTCGGGGTGTAGTGCTAAACCACCGAGGGTCTCGAACTCCCCTTAGATATCAGAGGGCCTAAGTATAGGCCAAGCCCAATGACGCTTTTATAATATCTAAGATCAGCCACGATGATACACCGGAATTCAGGATCGTCGACGAACGTCTGCTTCAGCGGCCGCTTACGGTAAAATAACCGATGTCTCGGCTCGCCAGTCCTACGCGTAAGAGTAGGTGCGTGTGATGGGTGTACCAGCTGGTTATCTAAAATATCAAATATCTTATTTTTTAAGAAAAATGCTGGTAGTTAACTTTAATACAGGGTGATTATAAATAAAGTTACGATTTCAAAAATCGGTAATTTTAAAACTACTCGTCAGAATAACCTGATATTTTAGCAGAACAATCGTGAGGCAATTTTGTTTCACGAAGAAAAAGAATAGTTCCAAAATCTGCAGATAAATGGCGCTGTTACGGTAATGAAACCTAGAGCCATCTATCCTGTGAACACCGATATCCTACAGAAAAACTACCAGAAGATGTCGCTGCAATTTTCCCACCAGAAATCTAGCTAACAACTAATAAGCTAAAGAATACAGGGTGTCCCAAAATGGACTACCTGTTTTTAAAAATTAATAAAAAAAGAAATGGATAGAGATATTAACACAATTCTTGCAGAAAACGAATGAATCAGGGCTGGAATTTGATATGGAACACTTTATTATGTTAGTTATGTTTATTACGTTATTATATGTTATTAAACATTTTTATGTTCAATTTAACCGACAGATAGCGCTGCAATACCATGTGTTCGATTCCACGCAAGAACTATTGCTGGTTTCCCTGAACTGAAAGCTACTGAACATTTCTGACTATGTTCTCTTCTTTTCGGTATATACGCATGTTCTTTCATACAGCCTGCACACGGTATTTCCGCGCCATCTATCGGTTAAATTGAACATAATAAAGTGTAATAACATAACTAACATAATAAAGTGTTCCATATCAAATTCCAGACATGACTCATTCGTTTTCTGCAAGAATTGTGTTAATATCTTTATCCATTTCTTTTTTATTAATTTTTAAAACCAGGTAGTCCATTTTGGGACACCCTGTAGTTAGTCTATAAGCTAGAGGAAAAATGGCAGCGCCATTTTCTGGTTGTTTTTTATAGGATATCGGTGTTCACATGATAGATGGCGCTCTAAGGGTTCATTACCCTTACAGCGCCATCGATCGGCAGGTTTTGAAACTATGTGTTTTCCTTCGCCAAACAAAATTCCATTGCCTCACGATTGTTCTGCTAAAATATCAGGTCATTCTGACGAGTAGTTTTAAAATTATCGATTTTTGAAATCGTAACTTTAATTATAATCACCCTGTATATAGTCGGATTTTATAACCTCTGCAGGGTCGATTTGAAGTGTTGCATATTTATTTTGGAGATAAATTTGTGTGGGGTTAACCTTATTAGGCGACATTTAGACAGTATACCTTGGCAGGGAGCAGTGAAACCCTCCTCGCTATTATGTGACTGCATTTTCTTGACCATAGTCCTCATCCGTCCAATACAGGTTTTGTGCTGATTTTCACCTATTCTTTCCATGTCCGATATTATAACATTTGGATTAATACCAGTTTTACTAATTTAAGAAAAACTAGCTTATTCATTTTAAAGTTAATTTCGTCTAGTAGGTGGTCATCTAAAAATGACAAATATCTTATTTTTTAAGAAAAATGCTGGTAGTTAACTTTAATAAATACTTTCCTAATTACGTGCCTAAAAAATAAATTTGGTTGTCTTAAATAATTTTTAAACTATTCCAAATGAGAGGGTGTTAAACAATATGCCCCTTATTTCTCTGAACAAACGCTTGACTCCTAATAGATAATTGAAAATTTACAAAATATACGTACACGACCATTTTTCACTAACACAGTATAACTTCACTGGGGAGGGGTGGGGGAATGGTGAGTCAACTTGACTTCTTGTTCTTGTGCTAGCTCCTTCTGCCGGAAGTTTCTAAAACTGGTTCAAATTGATTTTTTTTGCTATATGATCTAGTACGGTCATAAGGTTCCCAAAAATTAAAAAATTTTCATCTGAAAGATTTTTAAGGTTTTCCCAAGAAAAAAAAATCAATTAAAATAAAGAGGAATATTTTTTTTATAAAAAACTATAGTATTTTTGAGATTTTAGATAATTTACAAGATTGCCTAATGTTACAAATCCTAAAATTTTTAAAATTAATTAATTTTATCACAAAAAATTTCTTTAATATATTTGACCGCTTGGTGCCGCAATTTTCTAAACCATAGAAACTTTGCAATAGCTATATATTAAAGCTTATGTAACCAATTATATTTTCAGAAAATAAAAATAAAAACCTTGCAGGATAATTAATCTTAAAGATACCCTGCCAATACTCCCCCCACTCGCTTTCCTGCGGTAATTCATTACCATTCTGCCATGTATCATTTCTGCCATACCGGAGGTGGAGGTAGCACCGCTACCATGTACTCCATAAATTGTTAAACGTCGTCGTCGTCTTAAAGATATGAAGAAATTTTTTAAAGTAAAAGTTTTTGCTAAACCTTATTTAAAAAGGGAAAATGGTAAAAAAAGTTACTGTCCGGTATACTTAAAGCCAAGCCTAAAGGGGCTAGAAAAAGGTTTACCATGCCTTTGTCACTATAATTTTTAACCATAGGACTTTTTTAAAATTAGGAAAGTTTAATTTTTAATTTAATGAAAATGCTCCATCCGATAATGGAACCTAAAACCCAAACCAAAGTCAAACCAAATACATAGGTGTTGGCATCCAGATTTAACAATTATTTCCAGTTCAGTAAAGTGATTTTCAAAGTTTCCATTGATTGTAAATGATTCGAAAGTACAAACCTCCAAATGGTCCATTATATTAGTTAATTCTAGACCAGAGGATGGAATCCTGTCACAAGAACGTCATTTTAAAAAGCGGATGTGGGGCTGCTCAAAACATTTTCTGATGGTTGAACTAAAAACAAACCGATAACACTGGTCAACAGTAAAAATGCGAGAGATTAAAGTACCCAATTCTGAATGATTTCAATGAACTAAACACGAATATCACCTTAAAAAATGTTTGTTAGCTCTAGTTTTTGAGTTACGGTCGGTTTTTTTCATTACATAGGATACGGCGAAATGAATGGGAGCACCAAACGCAAAATAAATTACAGTCAATCTTGTTTACAGAAACCCTCCGAATTTTTGCTCATACAGGCTTTATTTGATATTATCAACATAAGGGTGGGAGGAATGATAAGTTTCAAGTTTTTTTCACCCATATTAGCAACTTAATACTCCTTCGTTAAGTAGAATCGTTCTCACGTCAAGAGGTGCAGAAAAAAAGAGCCTCACTAAATTCCTTGTATTTCGTCACAGGTTGTTTTAGAAGCTTTAGAATATCAAAAATTAGTTTTTGTGATAAATCTATAACTGGTAATGCCTTGTAAATGCATTAATAGCGCTAAAAACGTATGTTATATTTGCGGCAAAGTACCATTTTCTGCACACAAAAAAGGAGCATCACTGCAAGTTAAGAAAGCGTTTTATTTGTATTTTGGTTACAAGATAGGCGACCAGGGAAAATGCTGAGCTGAGCCCTTCAAGTATGTTGTTAGACTTGTGTAGCAAATTTGTCACTACGGCTCTATGGGATGATACGGCAAAATGGAAAAGATAATGCCATTTTCTGGGAAGAAAAATTAATGCTGTTTTATGGAAGGACAGGGAATGTCATTTTAGATTAGGAGGGAATCAACAAATCATGTTAATGACTTTTATTTCTGCACCATCTCATCAGTTAAAGGAGGTGTTATTTGGAAAAAGATAAAAGTTAAATTGCCTAACATTCCTTCTATTCTGCGTCCGGTCCAACATGACAAAGGACTCCCTGCTCTAAAATCTAAAATATTTTTTACTTTTAATAATTATAATAGCCATGCGTCTGCTAAACATGCTGCAGCTTCTAAAAACAATTATGGACGAAATGCAAGACATTTATTGCTATTTTTTTCTGCATCTCTTGACGTGAGAACGATTTTACTTAACGAAGGGGTATTAACTGCTAATAAGGGTGCAAAAACCTTGAAACTTATCATCTCCTCACACCATTATGTTAATAATATCAAATAAAGCCTGTATGAGCAAAAATTCGGAGGGTTTCTGTAAACAAAATTGACTGAAATTTATATTGCGTTTTGGTGCGCTCATTCATTTCGCCGCATCCTATGTACTGAAAAAACGTACATAACTCAAAAACTAGAGCTAACAAACCTTTTTTTAAAGGTGATATTCGTATTTAGCAGGTTAAAATCATTCAGAATTGGGTACTTTCATCTCAGTCGCAGAATTTTTTTTGAAATTTTGTTGTCCAGTGTAATTGGTGAATTCATTTTGTGTCTTTGGTTGAGAGCTTGTTTCAAAGTAGAGGGGGAGGGGGCAAAAGTACAAGTATTTTCCAATATTCATTAAATAACCAAAAAGATAGTATATTTGATGTTTTGAATTGTTACTGTAAATATGGTACTTAACTTGTTTGGTTGCAGTTCTCATACTAATACGTTAACTGTAAAATTTAAAAATTTTGTTTACGGAGATCGGAGATCGAAATAACAATACGAAGTATCGACGCGAAGCGTCCTTACTTCTCCATCTAAGATACCCCAAATTGGGAGAGCGTTTATTGTTTCTTAAAGTAAACCAAAGGTCTAGGTATAAAATAAGTTTGGAAAACCCGTAGGAGAGACCCTAGGGCAAAGCGATAGACTTGTCTAAGGTAAAACAACGATGAAGATGAAAATTAAAAGAGTGCAAAAAGAAAAATGGACAGATATATTAAAGACTGGACAAAATAATGCTAGTCGAAGTGCAACTTGTCGTCATTGTAAAAATATCAATAGTTAAGCAAACTTAACTGACGTATTACCAGGAAGGGTCGTGATGAACGGTGCATGGACGCTTGTATTTTTGTTCGACTATATGATCATAAGAGATAATGTCTTTAGGATTGTCATATGCAGATTTTTCAATAGAGGTCTTGTAGTTATGCGATGCAGAAAGAATGGCTGAGTCTATAAAATCAATATTAAGGTCTCTGTGTAGAATCTTATTTCGCACATACCAAGGAGCACTTGCCATTCTTCTCAGGGTTTTGTTTTGAAAAAATTGTAGTTTGTGTCTGTGTTCTTGCGAACAGCTGCCCACGATGGGAGGCGTAGAGTAAAATTGGCGTTATCATTGATTTATAAAGTAAAACCTTGTTGTTAAGGGACATTTTGGAGTTTTCCCAATATTGGGGGGGGGGGGATGACGCTGGCACTGGCCACCTGTAGCTTTAGCTATTGTTTGCTTGATGTGTTCTTTAAATCTGAGTCTATTGTCAAAATGTACTACGAGGCTCATTTTTGCTATCAGTATTAAAGATTTCAAGATCAGTGTCATAATTTGTCGATGTTTTGTGCTTTCTGAAGAGGACTGAGACGCTCTTTTGTGCATTAATTCTGATCCTCCAATCTTCACACCAAGTTTCAATTAAATAAAGAGCTGTTTGTAATTTGTCAAAGGCTATATTACCATTTTAGATTTAGATAGTATGGCTGTATCGTCCGCAAACTGAGCTGCAATACTGCCTGTCTGCGTAAGGAAATCGTTTATATAAGATTAAAAAGGGTGGGACTCAGTCTGCTTTCCAGCGGCACTCTGGAATTAATGGTTAAGACTTTAGATAATGTATTATTAATTCTAACCTGGAAACATCTGTTTATAAGAAAATAGTTAATTATGTGTTTTAGGGGTTTTGGTATGTTTTGTTTGACAAATTTTATAATAAGGCCTTCATGCCAGAGGCTATCATAAGTTTTTTCAATGTCTTAAAACGCGGCTCCCACTGCTTCTTTGCTATTAAATGCTTTTCCAATTATTTCAACTATTCTATGAACTTGGTGTGTTGTTTAATGTCCCTTTTTTGAACCGTATTGGTTGAGGCTGATGATCTTATGAGTGTAAAAGAAGGTGTCTACTCTCGTCAGAATGATTCTTTCAAGTACATTTCCTAGGCAGGGCAAGAGACTTTGCTGTAGCTGCTAGGTTGAAGTGGGCTTTTACATGGTTTTTAAAATATTACAATGGCTTTTTTCCGTTTAGTCGGAAAGTAGTTGTGTTGGATGCATGCGTTGAAAATATATGTGATGAATACAATAACCTTTTATGAGAGATTTTTTAGGGCTTTATTAGAAATAAGATCATATCCAGATGCCTTTTGAGAATCCAGGGTTTTAATTATTTGTGCTATTTCTTCAGGAGGTGTTTTTAGAACAGCTGCATTCGGTGTAGAGCTTAGGTATCGATAAACTTTTCTGTTTTCAATTATGACTGCGCATGCTTCGATTGTTTTAAGTTGGGGCAATATGTATTCAGTATTTCTAAGATTATTTCTTATGTATACTGCAACTCCACCACCTTTATTTGTTAGTATGTCTTTTCTGTACAATTTGAAATTTGGGATTTTAGCATTGTTACAAGGGCGTAGGTGGACATTAATTAGCATTATGTCCAGGTTTTGTTCGTCAATAAATTGCCTAAGTTCCTCCAGTTGCTTTTTGAGGCCGTTAAGATTAGCAAACCCGATGTTAGTATAGATAATTGGCTGAGAGGTGTGATCTCTTTGAGAGCTGTAATTATACATAGTTGAAATAGTGTTATTAGTTCTTCAAAGGCTGATTATAGCCCAACCTCATTTTTTGCCGTCATCGATTTGGCAGTTTTAAAATTTAGTGCAGCTTTTTCAAAAATAGTTAGTATATGCGCTTAATGTTAGTACCTTTTATAAAGTTTTGGAATTGACGAAACAAATCGAAGTGATTAAACTCGTCTGTCCCCTGGTCGTCCTCATTTGGTGGATGTAGGTTTTCAAACTGGGTTGTCACTGACGTATTCGGTGCATAGCTTTGAGAAGTGGAAGGAGTGTGAGGATCACTTATATTGACCTCGTTAGAAAAAAACTGCCTGCGAAAAGCTGACACGTGGTCTAGAAATGTTTTCAATATAAGTCCTGCTTGAAACTGAGTCAGATGTTGGGTCATTTGAAGCCATTGCAGTATTTACTGCAGGCGTTGTAGGGGTCTGAGATGGAACAGTTTGTCTGGGTTTTGGATATTTCGGACATCCACGGAAACTAGCTGCATGCTGGCCCTGACATAATGCGCATAAAATTGACGTAAAATTTTGTTTAATAACCCTGATGCATTTCTATGTTTCCCAAATTAATGAGCTTAGTGATAACAAACTTGAAAAACTTACACTTTTAACTTTATTACTTTGAATCGGCTTCTATTTATTTTAAAATATGAAAATGAAGTTTTTTTTAGTTTTGTAGAAAATTGTGAGCTAATGGTGATTTTGAATTTGACTGCAATCACTTTGAAAATCCAATCATTGTATCTGATTAAAGAAAGGATTTTTTTTCATTAAAATTCTTGACTTACAGGAATTTAATGTTAAGTTTAACTATTTTTTAAACCTGTGTTGCATGAAAAGTAAAATAACCATATCATAAAAAAAATCCGATACAAGTATCAAAAATAGCAGATAGTGTTTTGATTAAAACATTTTAGATTAGAAACGCAAATGTGTCGTATTACAATTTAGAATTAATAAGAAAAAATAAATTGTCATTGACCGAATCTGCACGTTTCATGGCGTTCTTCCACTTGACAAAAGCGTTTATTTTCTATGAAAAATTTAATGATTTTGAAGTGGGTAATTGTGTTCCTTTTTTTTTATAAAAAAACTAAATTTCTACTTTAGGATATTTTAAAATTAGACTTTTTTTTAAAAGTGATATGCAGGGTGTCCCAAAATGGACTACCTGTTTTTAAAAATTAATTAAAAAGGAATGGATAGAGATATTAACACAATTCTTGCAGAAAACGAATGAGTCAGGTCTGGAATTAGATATGGAACACTTTATTATGTTAGTTATGTTTATTACGTTTTTATATGTTATTAAACTTAATTATGTTCAATTTAACCGACAGATAGCGATGCAATACCATGTGTTCGATTCTACGTAATAACTATTGTGCTTTCCCTGAACTGATAGCTACTGAACATTTCTGACCACGTGTCCTTCTTTTCGGTATATACGCATGCCTAGTTCTTTCATACAGCCAACAAACGGTATTACCGCGCCATCTGTCGGTTAAATTGAACATAATAAAGTGTAATAACATAATAAACATAACCGATATAATAAAATACTCCATATCAAATTCCAGACATGACTCCTTCGTTTTCTGCAAGAATTGTGTTCATATCTACATCCATTTCTTTTTTATTAATTTTTAAAAAACAGGCAATCCATTTTGGGATACCCTGTACAACACTTTAAAAAAAAGTCTATTTTTAAACTATCCTGAAATAGAAATTTTGTTTTTTTATAAAAAAAAAAGGAACACAATTACCGACTTCAAAATCATTAAATTTTTCATAGAAAATAAGCGCTTTTGTCAAGTGGAAGAACGCCTGAAACGTGCAGATTCGGTCAATGACATCGCTGTGGACATCAGCGCCATCTTTATATGAAACGTTTGAAGAACCACTTCTTACCCGGCAGTACATTTGCGCTTGACACACTACCCCTTCTGTCCACTATACTATTGGAGGTGGTTTTGAACCAACTATAAAAGCAAGTAAAAGCGTGGTATCGTTCTCATTGTTAGAGATATAGTCTGTTTTTATAATCTCCGCAGGGTCGATTGAAGTGTTGCAATATATTTTGGAGATAAATTTGTGGGTTTAACCTGATTAGGCGACATTTTGGCAGTATGTCTTGGAGCAGTGAAACCCTCCTCGCTATTATGTCCTCATCCGTGTAATACATTGTGGTGATTTACAACAACCCATTCCAAGTCCGAAATAATTACTTTTGGATTACAGTACCAGTTTGATAATGCAGATGTACCTATATATTATACGTGTCTTATTTTTTAACAAAAATGCTGGTAGACAACTTTAATAAATATTTTCCTTACCATGTTCCTAAAATAAATAAATTTTGTTGTCTTAAATAATTTTTAAACTATTCCAAATAAGAGGGTGTTCAAGAATAAGGCCCTTATTTTAGCTTCTACACAAAGTGGAAGGTATTATAATCGTTCAGTCCGTCCGTCTGTCACCCACTTTCACAGAAAGAACCACAAGTCCCACAGACAAGTGGGATACGTCATTTTGAAGCAAAAAATCAGATTAGGCTACATTCCAAATTTCATTAAAAATTTAAATTAGAAGTTTATTTAAAATTTAAATAACTAAAATTTTAATCTACATTGAAATAACATGCAAATTTCCATTTTTATTCAATATTTTCACTGTTGCCATTTCGTTAAACGTACGAGAAACTTTATTTAAAATAAAAATAAACACTTTTGAAAGAATATTTATTTATGCGATATAATTCAGTTTGGATTGTTGTGATATCACAATAGAGTTCTTTTGATGGTTTATTATATATGTATGAAGAAAGATGCATAGAGAATTCTAACTTGGGCATAAAAAAAATAGCAAAGTTTCGCTTTTATTTTTAAAGCATCAATTGCACTAATTATATATTTTTCGAGCTGTAAATTAATTTAACAAACGATAAATGACTGAATTTTCGAAAGAAATGTAACTGGTAAATTATGGCGACACAAAGATATTAAAAAAGATTACATTATTATTCTTCGAAATTCAAACAAATTAAGCAAACGATAAAGTCTAATTATTAAATCTGAGAAAGAAGATTAATAAAAATAATTAATTTTATCGTTTAAATGTTTAATTACAACTAGCTAAAGGCTTTGTTTGGCGAATTTCTTTCTGAGGTGTATAAATAGTTTGTTTCCTGTTGAGCACAAATGTTGTGTGGAAGCGGTTTAAGTGACAGATTCTGTAACAAACCTACTTGTTTCGGAATTAACACTTGCCTCCTACTAGATAATTGAAAATTTACAAAATATACCTGGTACACGACCACTTTTCACTAACACAGTATATCTTCAATGGGAGGGGGGAGTTGGGAGTCACCTTTCTTGTGCTAGATCCTTCAGTCGGAAGTTTGTAAAACTGGTTTAAATTGATTTCTTTTACTATATGACCTACTACGGTCATAAGGATCTCAAAAATGAAAAATTTTACATCTGAAAGAGTTTTAAAAGTGATTTTCAAAAAAATATCAATTTAAATAAAGCGGATTTTTTAAAAATAAATCTATTGCATTTTTGCGATTTTAGATACTTTACAAGATAGTCTAAAGTTACAAATCCTAAATTTTTTATAATTACTTAATTTTATCACCAAATATTTCATTAATATATTTGACCGCTTGGTGCCGCTACTTTCAAAACCGTAGAAACTTTGCGATAGCTATATATTAAAGCTTATATAACCAAATCTACTTTCAGGAAATAAAAAATAAAAACCTTTCAGGATAATTAATCTTAAAGATCTTAGAAATAATTTAAAGTAAAAGTTTTAGCTAAACCTTATTTTAAAAGTGGAAGTGGTCCACTTTTCCTGCCAAAGGCATGACGGCACCTTTCAGCCAGAATTATAAAAGTATGAATTCTTTTCTTTGTCTATTTACCTTTACAGGTATCGCATTATAAACCCCGTAATTACAGGCATCTACCGAAAAGAATTGAATTTGAAATAAATCACGCTGACTGCCAAGCAGGATGTCGCTCGACAAATTTTGACCAGTGCAAACCCCTCTGTGTTGCCTGAATGGGTTCTACAACAATGACCAACAACAAAGTATCTCTTCTTGAAGAGGGGAGGGGGGGGGGAACGTTTATTTTTGAGCTACCTTTCACACATTTCTGTCAGTACCCATCCGAGAGTTTGCTGATGGACCCGCTGTTGTCTAATTATTAGCGTACATGATTGAAACTAAATAAAAAAAGTTTATATTAATTATAATTTCAGCATTTTGTATGTGCTATGTTTCGTTAATCATGGTTCTCTTTGAAAAATGTTACCAGGGCTAAATTCCAATTTTTCATACGAAACTTCAAATCAAACTTGAACTTTCAAAAGTAACTGTGAATCGTTACTTTTCGTATTAAGTAACTGTGCGTTACTTTTCATATTTAGTAATTGTAACAGAGTTACTTTTTTGATGAAGTAACTTAACTGTAACAGAGTTACTTTTTTGATTAAGTAACTGTAATAGAGTTACTTTTTAAAAGTAACTTTCCAATCCCTGGCTTTTGCCATAAGTACAGCTGGGAAAAGATTAAGGGCTTGGTTGTTCCTAGAGTAGAGGGGGATGGTTACTGAAACATTAATTATAAATTAACAATTGCATTAATTATATATTTATTTATTCATTGAAAAGTATTTCATGATAGTTAATTTAAACCTATAGTAATTAGTAATTAAGACGAAACCTCAGAATTCAAATTAAAGTTAATAATTTATAGTAATTGCTAACAAAAATTCGCTTTTTTGGGGAAATCAAGGCTGCCTACTTAAATAGGTGTTAGTTATAAAATAAGCTTAACATCAATTTAGCTACTACAAAAAGCATTACAAAATTATAACTATAAACAAATAGAAAGCAATTACATTCAAGATAACAAATGATCATTTCATCCTATTCAGATTCATTGCAATTTGAACGTCAAAATTGGTAGCTAGAGCCGCGTATATGGTGCCACAAAAAATGGCTCCCAGTTCTCGGGAATATGCCGAGTTTGCAAAAGGCTTAAGGGGACACGGTACCGCTTTCAAAAAAATCTTTAAATATGACATATTCACTATAAAATTGATGTTATATTACTTCAATCTGTATTTAAAAACAATATATGACAAGAAAAGTTTTAAAATAATTTAATTTAGTAAGTTATTTAAAAAATTTAATTTTTTTGAACTTTTTTTAAAATGCTAAGGCTTTTTTAAATACAAATATTTTAACCCATTATTTTCCTCATGTACTTTAAACTGTTTTACATAATAATTGATATCCAAATTTTATTTATCTTCAGTAGTTGTTTTATAAAAAATATTTATCTAGAAAATCCCAAATTATTTTAACACATTTGAAATATTTCGACTTTAGTATTTTTTTATAAAAAAAAGTATTACTTTTGAAAACAATTTTAATACCAATTCTTAATGTTAACATATTTGACAGACTGCATACAAAATTTCTTAGACTTTTATCAATAATTGAAGAAGCCTTAGCGTTTCGAAAAACTTGTCATCAAGGAAAAATGAACACCGAGAAAAACACATTTAAAGTTTTCATTCGTTACCATTTTTATCCTACCTTTCCACTTAAAAAGTGGAATAACTTTTTTTAAAATATAGCTAGACTTTTAAAACTTGGTAGACTTATTTAGAAGATTTAAAACTTTAATGTTAGCAAATAAAAAAAAATAATCGCAATTTTTGCCATTTTTGAGGTACTGTGTCCCCTTAATCCACCAAAAAAGCAGCCCCGTTGGAATTTTTTCTTCTCCCTTATTATGAGGGTAGCCTGTGCAGCATGCATTGCTATAGTCCGCCTGTCACTTTTTAGAATGTCAAATATTTGATTGTGGAACAGTCTACTTTGAAAAAGGGTAAGGAAGATTTTGGTTTAGGAAAGGGTTACTATACTTGGCAATTTATTGATTTTGCAGGAGCAAATTTCTTTTGAGGTGTAAAACATTTTCTCAAGTGAAGTGCAGTTCGAACTTACACCGGGTTCACTATTATTGAATAGCTTTATTTTAACTTATAGCGTTCCCCGAGGTGATACTCAACGTGTTAAATAATACATGCTACAGATGATGCAAATCTATGGACGATCAAGACAAGATAGAAAAGAAATGCACGTGCAATTGATGACGACCATCAGCAATTAACAAGAATCCTCCTTTCACAAATAACCCATGTGTAGTTTTAGTATGACACATTATTTCCAACCAAACTAACCCAATAATCCCATGTGTTCACCAAACGCCATGGCATTGGCAACCCTGCCTCTTTTAGATTCTCTACCTGTATTGAAAATTTAATCTTACACATAAAAATATTTGGGATGCTAAGAAGCGACAACCGGACTATATTTAATGTCACTAAAAAAACCATACAAAAACCAAGTCCCACAAAACTAACAATTTATTATAATCTATTCTTCTACATATTTGGTTGGACAATGTTATAGTATGTTAGTTCTCACGAATCTCACGGCACATGCTTGAATCCATACACATCCACTTCCGCCAATTGCAGGACATTGGCGTCATTCTCAGTGCAATCATCGCACAGCTTGATGATCTGCACACTGATGTATCTGCCGTGTAGGGGACAAGGCAGACAGACGAACTTCTTGACTTCTGCGTCGCCAATTCCGCCGCCAACATTCTCGCCGCACAGGGAGTTCTCATCGAACAATTCGTCGTCCCATTTTTTGTTGAGTTTCACGTTGCCCACTCGGATTTGGATGTCGTGAAGACGGAAAGCTGAAAAAATATGGAGTTTTTATTTTGTGGAATGGCGACTATTTAGTAATTATTTCAACGTATGAAACGTATTTCCTGTATGAAATAATTCGAGCATTTGACACCATGTATGATCGACTTCATAGTTAAGACATATGTCCTTGAACAACCAGACTCAAAATGCTTTACAATTTCCTCTCAATTGAACTTGTTTGGGTGTTTGACACCCACCAGAATATGCTACTGTAACTGTACTGGTTGCCAGCAAATTCGCATTTAAGCTATGAGGCTTGATGTCGTTTTCAAATCGAAAATGCCAACTGTAAAGGTGCAACGAGCCTTTTAGGTTTTTAGAAATTCTGATCTCAATATTCCGAGAAGCAATAAGTAGAGTTATAAGAGACTAATTAAGTAAACAAAGTAGATATTTCAAAGTTTAAAATGTCGCCTAGACACGTTAAACTACCCCCCACCAGCTTCTAGAAATAAGCTTGGTTCTCTACTAACCTTATTATTTAAATCTTAAGCTAAGATCTGGACCGAGGCTGAACTAAATAGATCATCAGGCCACGACTACGAGGTGTTACTTGATAACAGCTTATGGAAGGGACTACACCTATATAAGCGCCACTCGAGTGAAGCGGTGATATGCGGCGATAAGCGGTTTGGTAATAGTTATCAACAAGCGAAGATTTGTTTGAGTAAGTAGTAACTATTTCCCCCTCTTCCATCGAGTAGCGTTCGGTACGGGGAAACTAGTTCAAGGCAAGTTCAGCTGTGATGTTACAAACATGGTGAAGTAATTTTCTGAACGACTAGTTTAAAATGATGGTAATTTTTTTAACGTTCAGGCCCTTGATACTCTATTTAATTTGTCCTTGTCTGGGCTAACATAATGCTGTCTCTACCCATTCATCTAAGTACGCCTCATTGTGATATCAGGTTCTGGAGTTTGTGGGACACAACAGTGTTAGTAAACAGGAAAGACAATTACATATTAACAGGTCACCATCGCGTGTTGTCATGCATTATTGTTGGCCTCTTCAAGGGTTTCTAAGGTGATATTTTTATACTCACTACTGCCATCCCTTCGAATATATAAATGCTTGTAATTACGTTTTGTAGGTAAAAAATTGTGATGAATACAGCGCCATCTTGTAGTACATTTTTTTTCTTATGCAATACTCTTAGTTTTTTAAATTTCCATTGAATATGACGTCATTATCATCAGAGACTTTTTTCTTTAGATCATTCGATTTTTAGTTTTGTGATCACCCTGTATACTGGTTTTGTACTAGCGTGTGAATCGATTTTCTTTTTAGAATGTGAAACTTCCAATAGTGCTGAAAAGTCATCTTCATGTTAATTTTAGAATGTGTGAAATTTTTTCAATCAGAGTTAATAACTTCAGTTTCCTCTACTATGGCCTATTTCTCAAAATTCAACAAGTTTACATTAAAAAATATATATATTTATTCAAACTATCACTAGAGAACGCCGTGGGATTCGCTCTAAAAAAACATCATTCAATACTGTCAAAATTTTTTTAAATAAATTCAAGCAACAAAATTATGGTTGTTGTCACGAAGCCTTACAGCGCCTTCTAGTGAGAGTTCTAACTTTATAAAAAAAAAACGTTAAAAATAGGAAATTTTGCGTTATAAACGGCCCAAGAGGCAACTGAAGGTATTAACTCTAGATTAATCAAAATTTTTGATTAGTCTCTACTAATCTAAAATTTTGATTAGAGTCTAATCAAAATGAAAAACTAATCAAATATTTTGCTCAATAACTAACAATAACATAAAGCAACTTTTCAGCACTATTGGAAGTTCAGATTCCAATTTCTTCTCAATCTTTTTTAAACGAACGCTAAAAAAAACCCGCCGAAATTAAAGAATTTTATCTAATGAACGACCTCAAAAACATTGAAGATATTTACTCCAATCGATAATTTTTTTCGATACTCCCTGGTACTCACCCCAGTTCCTCCTGTTGAGTATGTATATGCCGGTGATGACGTACTCCTCTTCTAAGTCGACCTGCCACCAGGGGAACATTTCCGACTCGGGTCCGTCCTTGGTATGGGCAAAGTAGGGCTGCAAGAAGCCTTCCACGTTGCGATTTCCGTCGTTGGCACGGTCCGCTGTGTATTTGACGTTCTTCAGCCGATAGGTGGAGCTCTGGTAAGAGGGCTTGGCCAGGGCCAGGCTGTCTGTGGAAACGATAGGAATGATGTACACAACTTTTCACTTGGAACTCCAAGTGTTCAAGTTCAAAAGCATGCTTGTTCTTCATTGTATCGACCCACTTAGGGGAAAAGCTGAGTGAACCTCAGATTTTTTTTCGTGGTTCGCACTTTCACGATGACTGATTGGTTTGATGTTTTCAATCAGACAACTGATTCACGAGGACTGATTGGTTGATTGGCAACACCAAATCAATCTGTCATCGTGAAATTGCCAAGTGAATGGCCTAGCTAGAGCAACCGTGATTATGGAAATTTTGATTTCTGCTCCGAAAAGGGCGCCAGCTACTCAACTTAGGCACAACGCCGGAGGAAGGTGCATTTTTCTCCAGACAACCTTCCATGATAACTGCTCTCTGACGGACCACAGGATTTTTGGTCTCACAGAGGATTTAACGCGCACCACACATGTGTTAGGGACGGACTCCACATGTGTTGTTCTCCACATGTGTTAGGGACGGACAACACACATGCACTTCCGGGATTATCACCACTGCCCAATTGCTTGACAAACGAGAGTCGAAACCAACTTACCGGCTGGGCAACAATCTTTATAGTAAAAATGTTATTTTTAAAATAAGTATTAAGTTTATAACTTACGAGTCTCCAAAGTCTTTTTGTACATGGCCTAAAGAAAGAGGGAAAAACCATAAATGATTTGTTGGATAAAATATAGTATACAAATAGTGTTCATTATTAATGTAATGATAGTTACCGCAGCGTAGTAAACAAAACCTGTTGTCTTCAGAACATTCGGATTGCTCGTATTTGTAAAAGTTTCACATACGCCGTTTCCAGTTGTTGATATCCTGTAAAAAAAAACAACTTAATAATTAAAACTATTCAATTCCAGGTAGATTTAGTATGGTCGAAATAACGTCACAATAGCTCACGAGGAATATTTGAGACCGGCATCGTATTTTTAAATCGTGAACAAATGCATATTTAACTTAACGATATTTTTTCAGCAATAGTTTGACGTTTTTTAATAAAGCTCTTAACCCATTGAGCACCAGGCTTTAGATATAATGAGCATTTTTTACTTCGTGAGTGGCAACAGTTCCAGATATATTGTTTTCATATTTGATCATTCTAGAATTACATTTGTTTTGTTTTAAAAAATACAATATTTTCTTACCTTACGAAAGCAAATGTTGTGTAAAAACTTTTTTTTCAGTAGAACTAAAGCTTTTCTTTGATCGTGAATAACGTTAAATTGCTGTCTTACAATTTCTCTTAAATTTCTCCGCATATAACAAAATGCCATCTAAACCGAAGTTTTAAAACAGCATTGACGTTTTGGTAATGCTTTTTATATTTGAAATTTAATCGAAATAAAACCTACAAAACTTAATAAATAGCAAGAATAAAACACAAGTATCACGTAATGAACTGTTAAATAGACCTCAGCAAATGAGAAAAACGCTCATTTTGAGAGTGAAACTGAAACAACTAATGAAATCGGAAGAAGTCCAAAAATGAAAACATGTGAGTTACATCATCTGAAACAACCCAATTGTCATCGTTATAGAGACTGATGTGAAGCAGAAAAAGTTATCTAATGGACCTAAGGGCTGGTACTTCGCCAAGTTAGTCACGGCTCTGTCTTCTATTTCTAGTCTATATCTAGTCTAGCCTTTTAAGAACCCTTCAGATGGCGCTGATTTAAGTTTAAGAGACTAAATGTTAAGAGTTTTATCGAAAAAGTTGCCTTAAACAGCATCAGTGCTAGCAACTCCTTAAGAACCACTTTTTTATAGAAATAACGACTGGTACAAGTCATCTGCTTCGGTATCGATATTTTTGAAAAGCTTGAACATTCTCTTTTACACCCGTACAATCGTAATAGCTCGGTCGGAAAGGGCTAGTGAAATCCTTACCTAGCGCAGACACAGGACGGTGTCTGTTGACATTTGGCGAGACAGCTGGCGACCTCCACCCGCTCCGGTATGCGATGGATGCCAAGACCTTTTTCCCGCTTGCCACTCGTCCTCAGATAGTTCATTGGGGTAGGAGCGACCTGAAACAAGATTGGACATACATCAGTAATGCTCATTACAGTAACGAAACGTATTTGCGTCTTCTCTTGTCCGGCCATCTTAGCGAGTATTTAACAAATTAGTAGAATCTCCCTTAGAGGATCTGTATTTGGACAACTGCCTTCAGAATACAGAGGATGTGTGAACATGATTACAGTCACCATATTTGACCTACATAAATTCTATCCATATACAAGACAACAACAAATCAACCTAATTTTTTTTCGCACTCAGGTCTTATAGAGAACAATTTCCTTAAGGGCGCCAGGGCGGAATGGTTAGAGGCCTGAGCATAATTGCTCTCCTCACAGGCGAAGGTAATCATGTCACTTTCGCTCCCAATAAAATGGTTCTCTTAGACCCCGATGCCAAAATAACTAGGTTGATTTGAAAATGTAAAATACTATAGTTGTTACCAAGGCCCGACTTACAACTCTTGGGTTCGAGGCACAAGCGAGTTTTGCGACCCTATAGCTATGAATATGACTTTTTCATTTCAAAATTGTACAAGTAAATAACCTTTAACAATTTTCTTAAATACCTGTGTAAGTATATTGTATATTTAAAATATTTTAATTTTTTTTAATACATACATACGATGTGACAGTGGAGACCTATCATATTGTCATATCATGTCATGTTTTAAATATGTACATAATTTTTATGTACATGGGAAGGGCATATTTTATAAAAAAATGACAATTGTAACCAGACGGGATTCCTTATTTCCCCCTCCCTCGTTGTACTCTTCTTGAACTATCAACGCTATCTAGTGAGATATAATAATTCATGTAAAGGTAATAGACCATCAAGAGACAACTAAGTCTGGAGAATGTGCAAAGCCCTTAAAACCCAACCTCCCACCATGGGCCCTATCCAGGGTACCAATGGGCTACTTTATACAGAAAAGGAGATGGATGAGACCTTTGCCACCAGCTTGGAACATCAATTCCAGCCTCATTCGTCCCCAGCAAACCCCACTTACAATAACTACATCAGCACCTATGTTGACAATTACATCATAATACCCACTCCCCCCTACCAGTACAGACAGAATCCAGTTTGCTACCCAAAATGAAGTAAAGAAAATCATTGACCATCTCCCAGCCAAGAAAGCACCTGGTTTCGACGCCATTTCTAATAACGCCCTAAAGAACCTGAACAGTAAACCTATCATCTATATCACCAACCTTATCAACGGCTGCTTTAGATCAAATTATTTTCCAACAGTCTGGAAACATGCCGCCATTGTACTTTTCAAGAAACCAGGAAATGATCCAAAAATTGCTTTTAACTAGAAACCTATAAGCCTGCTCCCTACCTTATCAAAAGTGCTAGAGAGGGTTATCCACAATAGACTAAAATTCCACCTTGATAGCAACCACTTAATCAACACAAACCAGTACGGCTTTACACACGGCCATAGCACCACCCATCAGGTCCAACCAATAGTTGAGCATATCACCACGAGCTTCAACAATAAATAGTGTGTTGCAGGAGCCTTCCTTGATGTAGAAAAAGCATTCGATAGCATGTGGCACTCAGGAATCATCTATAAACTTATTCAAACCACCCTACCTCCAACTCTTATCCACCTCCTCTCCTCATTCCTCTACAATAGAACCTTTCGAGTCAAGATATCAGACACCCACTCCTCCATTAGACCTGTGCGTGCTGGGGTGCCACAGGGAAGGCCTTCATTTATTCAATATTTATATTAAGGTATCCATATACCTTAGACAACTTTTTCTTTAATTTTTGATATAGACTTTTTTTTAAACTTTGTGAAAAGATCAGGCGCATAAAAACTAACATAAAAATATTTTACTGCAATAAAAATATATATTATTAAATTAATTAGCAATTAATTATTTTAGAGGATCAAATTGTGTGCAACTTTACGACAATCCTAATTACTTGTTTTACAAAATTTTTGCAGAAAAGAAAATAGTAAATATCCAGGCATGTGATCATACTTATCTAAGCTCTAAGCAAAAAAGTTATTTAATTATGATAATTTGAAAGGGCTATAGCTTTAAAATATGATTTTTTTTATTAATTTAATTTTTGGAAAGTCTGTAAAAAATAAAATATTTTTTACAATTGTTATAAAAAGTATGGCCACATGCCCTGATTCTTACTCTTTAAAATTCACTTTAAATTTTTTTTAATCGAAGCATATGAATTTGAAATATCTTGCTCGGAGTACAAGCATATTATGAAAAAAATCGTTCTTCAGAAAATGAGTTCAAGGGTTTCATTGTAAGATTGATGACAGTAGAATTTCCCTTAAAAGACTGCCTATAAATTAAAAACTATTTACAGTACAAGAAATCTTCTTGTACCAAAAGAAAGATAAAAAAATTAGACAATATTTTAATGCATAAGTATCAGAACACATATTTTGATCAATTTTTCCGTTTTCTAAGGTATATGGATACCTTTATGATTTCCCCTCCCCATCAAGATGCATTATCGCCCAATTGGCGCACGGCCATCCTGTCGAAGTCCAGAAGACCCCAAACCGCTGTTACCAACGTTCAAATGGCCTTGGATGAAGTTGCCGATTGGTGCAGGGATTGGAGAATCAAGATTAACAATTCCAAGAGTGAAGCGATCATCTTCAAAAAGCACGAAATCTCTCCTGCCATCACTAACCTCAAGTTCAGCAATACCAATATCACTTTTTCGAATGCCGTTAAGTACCTAGGAGTCCATCTGGACTCCAAATTGACATTCAAGGCTCATTTCGATAAAACCATCAAAAAGGCACAAGTGGCTTTTATTGCACTAAACCCCATCATCGGCAGAAGCTCTACCCTACCTACAAGAACCCAGAGACTCCTCTATATGATCATGATTAAACCAATCTTATTGTACGCTTGCCCAGCCTGGGCAACGGTTTCCAAAACAAACAGGAAAAAAAACTCCAAGTTTTCCAGAATAAATTGCTTCGAAGGATGGTTGGAGCCCCCTGGTCCATTAGAAATGAGGATTTACATAAAGACCTGAAAATTGAACAGATTGACTCTTCAATTCTCGCACTGGCCCACAATCACTTCGAAGCAATGGAAACTTTGAGATACGATCACATTCGTCAGGTGATCAACTACGACCCAATAATCGACCAGCCAACAAAAAGGCGAAGGACTATCCACCATAACACAAACTCTTGATACCCCTTCATCCCAATTGACTTAGCCAAATGGCTATCTATCAATCTGGTTTTTTTCTCTCTACTTTTCTATCTTCAATGCATCTTCATGCTATCTTCAAAAACAGCTCCCAAGGCTGATTTATAGAAGAGACCCTCCGTCTCCACTGGGGCTATCTTCGATGATTACTTTGAGGCCTCCGGGTCAAAGTAGATTCTCCGTTTCGATACGAAGATTTGAAATAGTGTAGACGAAACGCTCTATAGAAGGCGCTGCTGCCGTGCAAGTGACGAATTTGTACTTATAATTTTTATTATAAGGGTCAATAATGTATTTTTTTCCCTCTTGGGGCTGCATTATTATTAACGGTATCCCCTATGCAGACTCGGCATATTCCTCAGAACCGAGAGCATACTTTTGTGGCACCATCTAAGCGACTGTCGCTACCTATTTTGAGGCACAAATAAAATGAATCGCCAAATACGTTGCCTAAACTCGCCAAATTATTAACTAAAAGGCGCCAAATGAGCAAAATGTTTTTTTTAAATAAATAATTTATAAGTTGGTTGGTTGTTCGAAGGTCATTGTGCTAGAGCTGTATAATGGGTGAATTTGTAGCTATATCTATTTTCTCGCAAATTATTTCCAAAAACGCGCCAAATGAGCTAAAATGCGTTATGTATTTTTGAAGGAATTGTGATGACATTTATGAGGGCATTTTATAGCGTATATTTCATTTTGGAATTTTAAGGCAATGAAACGGTACTTTATAACGAGTGGGAAAAATAACATAAGCTTATGGTCCTATAATTCTTTAAGACCGGCAAACAGATGGCGCTGATTTAAGTTTATGAGACTAAAAATTTCAGATTTTTATCAAAAAAATGCCTTAAACAGCATCAATGCCAGCAACTAATGAAAAACAAAGTCATTTTATATACAAATAACGAATGGTACAAGTCAGCTGCTTCGGTATCAATATTTTTAAAAAGCTTGAACATTCTCGTTTATACTCGCATGATCGTGATAGCTCGGTCTTAAAGCGATCGATTAAAACTTTTTTTTAGTCTGTGCGGAGAACGGGTATTCATTTGCAAGTTTAAATAAAATTCTATACGATAGTTTTTTTAAATCAAAAACTGGTGTTAATTAAAAAAAAAAAATCATTCACCATCTAGGAGACTTGCTGCCAATTTTGATACACAGATAACAATGAATCTTAGCTCTCTGCGGATGTTAAAGTATGCCGAGATTTGAATTTGCCAAGAGAAAGCAAGTCAAATTGGTATTCAAGGTATCTTTTACATGCCACATAATCATGCGTGCCCGCGCTTTTCCCATCCAGAAAATCTGACGACTCAGCCGGGTCTCGAACCATGGGCTTATGAGGAGGACACGTAATACATCTCGGCCACTGAGCCGCGGTCAATATATGAAAGTGTCATTTTAGACATGAAATTAAGTTGTTACATATTAATTAAATTGTATTAATATTAATTATTTATCATCGTCTAACGTGTAGTTAAAACCTATGCTATATCATCTTAGGCACATGGTTACGACATATTAGTAACGGAATAGTATTTCGGTAAAGAATGTAAATATTTCAAAATGTTTCCGTTTTGACTGATTACAAATCTGATTAATTTATTAGAAAATGGTTTTTCTTATTTGTTTCTCATGCAGTCAAACTGGAAAAGAGGTTGTCTTTTCACGTCTGCAAAATTTATTATTCGATAGTTAATTTTTTTTCTACATAATTCTATTATAATAGAAATATGTAATTATGTCACCGATCTGAGCTATTCAAAAGTTAGCCTATTTGAAAATTTAAATTAAATATTCTTACTTGTTTTTCCCCCAGAAATTTTTAAAGTTGCTTCATAGAACTTTTTTAACAGTCTACGGGGAGGATTCAATCACTTCTAAACTAGGTTATGACTAAAAATTATCTAATATCAAAAAATAAGTTGTGGATTTTAACGCAAACAAATACTCCGGAGTAAAAACGAACGAAAAAAGTTGTAGCATTTCCCACCCCGAAAATTATGTTTCGGTTCTTCCATCAGAGAGCGCCGTAAATACTCTGCCGTGAAATAATTTGTCGAATTTCACTTCTGTTATCTTCAGTAAATTAATGCAAATCGTCTTTGGCAAACCTGGCAGAAGCATGTCACATTAACTACTTGTGCGAGTGTGTCACGGACACTATGGAGCGGTTTAAGCAGGCATCATTCCCATAGTTACGAAGAAAAGGGGCGAATAAGGGGGGGGGGGGGGGGGGGGAATGTTGTAACTATTTTTTTTTAAAATTCATTTTTACTCCGGAATATTTGCTTGCATAGAAATCCACAATCTATTTGTGATATTCAGATAATTTTTATTGAAAGGCGTGTCAAAATTGTTGTCCAACTTCTTTAAACGTTAAGTTGTCAATCCATTTCATTGAAAATTAGGAAGTTGATAGATAATTAATCGATTATAGTCAACAACGATGACACAAATGAAACGACAAATTAAGATGTCATTTCAGATTGATCCAATAACTGTTGGCATTGATGAAGCCAAGCACTAGCAAACTTTAAGGTTATTAGCTTTCAGACTGTCCACATCGCCTTTATATTTCGCATTACACGCTTAGCAAGTATCTTATTAAGAGTTTATATAGTCGAAACCCTTGATGACGTCACGAATTTGTCAATATAAGAAGCCATCAATGACCATGGTAGTTAAATAAATATTAATCTATTAACGGCAATTGCAAGTAAATTTTCCACGTGAAAATGAGTTTTCTACGTAATATATCTAATTAAACAAAATATAAGCCAATAAAGAACATTGTCCTGGACAATTATGGAGAACAACAAGTTACAAATAAAACGAATTTAATAAACATAGTTAACGTTTGTTTTCCTAAAATGAGGTGTCAATGGTTATCACAAAGTCGTCGTAAATAGGTCATTTAGAAGACCTTATTAAAAATATCGTAACTTCATTTGATTTTAAACGGATAAGTTTTTTAGAAGATATTAAAGCCGTCACGCACACAGGCAGTTTATGCTTTCTTTTGTAATACCTACCCGATAAATAAAAATATATATTTTTTAAAATATACTTTCTATTTTTTACTTACGACACTTTCGAAGAAGAGGGACAGCAGTACAACCGATGATATCGTTACTTTTGAATTCCAGTCCATTTTTGTAAATCAATCTAAAAAAAATAATAAAGAACAATTAAACTTTAAAATAAAATATCGACATATGCACGATTTAAGGTTAACATGGTATAGGGCATGCCACTCAATTAGAAAATCATTCGCTTTAAAGTGCAATTATATGATTAATGTACAATAAAGCATTTTATCATTAAACACTAACTACCATATATTAAAAACACCAAAGCAGCTGTATCGGTCACTTAAATACAATAGAAAGAAATAAAATTTTATATTTAACAGATTTTTGAAGAACAAAAGTGAAATAATAACTAGATCTTAACTGGATTCTGCAAAATTTAAGAGAGTTGATAAAATTAAATTATAAAAAATTGAAGTTTGAATTTTTTTATTAGTTATTATTTTTTGTCAGTTCATGCGCAATGTCAACTGATTTCTTTGTTACGTAAGACTGGGTGTAACAGAACCAAATCCTTTTAACTAAATATGTTGAACGGAACGAGATGAGAATAGTTCTACTCATTTACACATTATTGGAATAGTGTAACATTATGTGGTCACGAGGACAACTCATGTCCTACAAATCTTTGCCAAAGTGCAAAGAGTCTATCAAGGGGTTAAATCTATTTTTTTTTTTTCACCGTTTTTTTTCTAGTTTAAACGAGCAATGGTACAATGAAACATACATTTTCTTAACTTGTCAATTTAAATGCTTTAATAGATTTGTTTTTTAATTCTGTCAAGTGATGCATTAAAATTATGGTTTTGTTGTTATACGGTGTATTTATTTTAATTTTCCCGTTGAATACTCATCGCCCCCCCTATCGTCCCCAAACTATTTGTTGCCCCCTTGATAACACATATCGCCTACTTGGGGGCGATCGCCCCCAGGTTGGGAACCACTGGTATAGGGTATACAAAATACAAATTACAAAAACGTATTCAGCTATACTAAAGAGCCAAAATAACTGCATATGTCTGAAAAATAAGGGATATATAAAAGCAATCTATGTACGGCGTTGTGGTCGGCAACGTCTGTATGCTGGCTCCATAAGAGATTATTAAAATTGAAGTGAGTTTGAATGTGTCGGCGAATAAGTTATTTAACTCCATCTCCATGCATATCTGAAGTTGTGATGAATTATGGATTTTCACTTACGACTATTGCACGAGTGTGCCATGAATATTGGCCATCCAGTAAAACGTCACATGTACGACATAGCTGTGGCTTAGAAACGACCGCGCATACACGGTTCCACAGACAACAGATGAAATTCATGAAACGTGATATAAGACTTTCTTAACTCATTTGGACACATATTAATTAAATAGTTAACCCATTATGTGGTACTGGGACAAATATGTGCCACTTTTTTAGTTTTTGCCCCTAATATCATCAAGGGGTAAATCTATTTTTTTTTTTGTGTTGGAGTTTTTAAACTCTGACAATGGTAGAATGTAAACACTACATTCCTGTTCTTAGACGATTTCGTAATTTAGAAACGTGCTTTTAATAGATTTTTTTTTAAATTCTAAGTCAAGTGAGCTTTTTGAGAAATATACTTTTATTGTGTTTTATAGGGTATTTATACATTAATTAGATCCCGTTTGTAAAATACCCAAAGCACCCGGAGAAATGTGGCTTTGAAAATAATTTTTTTTCTCCATTGAACTAACACAGAGGAACTTTGGTTTGGAGACCTGCCGTCGATCGGGCTCATTCCCCCTCCGTTATTAAGGGAAAACGTTCAATATTAGTAAAACAATATTATAACTGATTCGAAAGCGCATCTTTAGTATCGCTACACATTATACCTTCTACAAGAGCGCCATTTTTGTCGCGTATGCTAACTATATTATACACGGATCATCCTTCACCGTGTTATTTCATTAAAAATTTCGAGGGCATTTTTGCAGAAAAAAACTCTCTTATACGTGTTAGTTATAACATTAAAATGTTCTGACTGGGGAATTATTTTTTACATAAAATCTGATTATCCTTGTTATAAAGTGCCAGTGTTCTGAACAAATAAAAATGAATTATATACATTACAAAAAAAAAAATACAATAAAATCAATTCATATTTCGAGTATGTGAAAAAGAGATATTTAAATTAAGGATCAAATGTAATATTAAGGTTAGTTATTTAGAAAGAATTTTAAAGATACGTTTGCACGATCCGTTTTTCATTGGAGTTGGCAGCTGTTTACCTTTTTGGATACAACTATGATATAATGAGTGGTGTTGATTGATGGCTTTTTACGATTATCAAATTAAAGAGAACGAGATAGAATATTTTTATCCAATTTCATTACGAAGAGCAAATTGAGACCTTTCACTATATCATAGTAATTTGGGCCTTAATTAAATGATCCCATGTTAAATTGTTTTACATTTTTGGAAAGGTTGTAACATTGCTTTCATTTCATGTTACAAAAAAAAAACTATCACTCTAATTTTGGCGCACGAAAAATGACGTTTGTATTCTTACGAGCATTTAATGACAAAAATCTATTTCTTCCAACTTTTGTCTGGAACACCTAAAAAAATATTGAAAATAGCTAAATAAAACACTGTATACTATTATTTTATTTATAGGGATGAATATTACACCATTTGTTTTAATCTAAGTTGAATACTTTTTATGATATTTAAATATCGGTCACTTGGAAACTTTTGCCGATGAATGCGGGTAACTTTGGTCCAAGATGTAAGGATTTCTTTATGGAACTTTGCCCTTTAAAAAATTTATGTAAAAGTGTATTCTGTTTAACTATTTTTAAAGAAGTCTTAATTTTAGGATTACCTACTTTAGAGATGATTTTTAAAAAATTAAAAACGATTTTAAACATTAAAAAAGATAAAGTTAAAATTCAATAAACGTACAACATTCAAAATCGCTAATGTCGAAATGTAAACATTTGAAAATTCCTAATTACGTATATTATTATACGGCTTTTTTTACATATCCCTGGGTCAAAATTAGACCAGTTCCATGATGTTTGTGACCCTGAGAAAGTCCAAAAATAAAAGTGGGTCGTCGTTCATGTCCTTCCACGTCAAACCGAGGCAATGGAGTATGTGTTCAGCACTGGCTTGAGCACTTCCACGACAGTTGGGGCAGTCCGGGAACAGCTTGGTACCGGCCTCAAACTTCAAACTCTTTGTGTGTCCCGTCCTGAATCTGGAGAGAGCAGTTTGGTCTTGCCTGCATAGTTGCAATTTAGAAATCTCGCCTGGTTTCTTAGCGCCAAACCAAGAGGGCTGAGGGGGACTCCAGTCTATTGCTGTCTTTTTGTAAATGAAGCCAATTTCTGAATAAGTCAACAGGTTGTCCCCCTCTAAGATCTGATCACAGCCTGCCCTTGCAAGTCCGTCAGCCAGTTCATTCCCAGCTATACCGACATGAGATGGTATCCAAACTAAATGCGCTGCGAAAAAACGCGAAAGTCTATCGAGCTCCTCGATGATCGCCACAGCTGTGGTACCTCTGACCTCATAGAAATTCTTCAAATACTGTAAGGCACTAAGGCTATCGGTCATTAACCACACCTATCTTTCATCGTTTTCTATAACTCTGAGGGAATCAAGAATAGCGAATAGTTCAGCTCTATAGCTTGAACGGTATTTCGGTGTCCTTCTGAAGATATTAATGGGTTCCTTGTTTGGTCGGAAAATCACGGATCCGCTACCGCAGCAACCGTTTTCCAGTTTGCTTCCATCTGTAAAAATACGTGTGGCTTCAGGGGGAATACTAGACAGCATTAGATTACATTATTATACGTAATATTATTATATACGTATATATTATTGTGTATTTATTCTTTATATTAACATAAATTGCAAACAATTATGTATTTGAAAGTATGTTTTTCAAGAAATTTGGAAAAATTTGCATTTCACATTTGCTGAGGGTCAACTGAGTGGTGTTGAGTGATGACTTTTTGCGATAATTAAATGCAAACTATTGACAGATCGAGACAGAAAATTTAAAATAATTTTATCCAATTTTTCAGGTTTTATTACGAAGAGCAAAACATCACAAAGAGACCGTTCACTATATCATAGTTATTTGGGGCATTATTAAGGGTTCACCGTGCAACGCCGGTATGTAAAATTTGAAATTTTTGTTAAATTGGCATATTAAAATAACAACCATCAAGTAACTTGGACAGTTAGTTACGTTTATGCTTTGCCAATGCTCCGAAACATTAAAGCGAAATATGTCGTGGCGAAACTCTATTTAACCTCTTCACTCTTAAAAAAATTCTGTCTATATATTCTTTATATCAACATATTTTGCAAATAATTATGTATTTAAAAGTATGTTTTTCAAGAAATTTGGAAAAATGTGCATTTCACATTTGTTGAGGGTCACTTCAATGGTGTAATGTGAATAAATAACAAGCTCTGTCTGGTTTTTTTTTGTGATTAACACATTTAAAAAAAAAACAGCAATTTTTTTCAGTATTGGTGTACTTGGATAAAGCTTAATCATTCTAGTTTATGATAGAAAAGTTAGTATGTATTAAGAAAAATTGTAAAATGAAGTTGTGAAGGGAATTTTACAAAGGTTCATGAATGTGAATCTCTGGAGCAAAGATTAAAGGGTCATGTGCCTGAAGGCACGAAGAGATTAAGTAAGTAACTACACTTCAATGCTGCTGATATCCAGTATTGATGTGATTGTATTTCATTAAAGTCTTTGTAAGTGCAGCTTCATCTATTGTCAATATATGTATCTAAATAAAAAAAGTCAATGTCTCAAAAACTTAATTTGATTTTACAGAAATACGCAGCAGGAATTTCGCTTAATTCACTAACCTTGTACGAGATATTAATTTTTCAAATCGAAGTATCTTTTTCCTATACACCCCGTAATTCCAAATGTGAAGGGGGGGATATTGAATCAAACTTAATCGGAAAGTGAATTCGTGAGTTGGCCAAAACTGTAACTGTGAAATTCCGCGATTCGAACTAAAGATGTCCATAGATCACTCAAATGAAAAAACTACAGTTTGATCCTATTATAAATTCAATTAACAGAAAATGTATCTTATGCAGATAATGTACCAATAAATAAATTATTACTTTTAATTAATTAATATGAATTGAATAATAACGTAATGAAAGTATCCAATACAGCCGGTGAAATGCAGAGAAATGTGGCTTTTTCCATTGTATTAACACAGAGGCTCTTTAGTTTGGAGACTTAAGTTCTTTCATTCTCATTCGCCCTCAAGACCGTTGGGGCGTTATTAAAGGTACACCCGTTTAACGCCGGGTATATGAAGCTAATGTTTATAACCGAAATCGGAACTGCTAATTTCGGTTCACCAATTCCAAAGCGTCCCCGATCAGTGCAGTAACAGACTGCTAAAAGCGTGTCAGATGTTGAAAATTAGCATTGAGGCACGGGAATCTTCCTGATCCGGTAGAGGGCTCGTTTTCCGACCCTTGTCTGCTATGGTAAACAAATCGTTTTCGTTTTAAACAAATAGTTTCGTTTTAATGACAACTACATTTCATCGCGTTTTAGAAATTATTCTTCGTTTTTGACTAATTTTTTTTCATTCTTCTTAAATATGGTTCATTGCTGCGTGCCCTATTGCAAGTCGAAGAAAGGTAAAGCTAAAGGCTTGTCCTTTCATGAATTTCCTTCGAATGCGGAGTTAAGAACAATACGGTTGAAAGCTGTTTCCCGGAAAAACTTTGACATCAATTTTGATTCAGGTTCGTCCGTCGTTTGCGGTAATCAATTTAAACCTTCAGATTATGGACAGACATTTAAGGTCAAACGGTTAAAAACAGACGCTGTGCCTTAAATTTTCAAGGTTACTCAACGTATATGAAGAAAGTGTCGCCAAAAAAAAAAGAACACACACACAAAATAGAGATTACTCATATTAATATCCTTCGTGTTATTATCCAATTTATATCCTTTGTGTTATTCAAGAATTTTCATAGTACTGTTTTAAGTATGCTCCAAACAAAAGTGTATATAAAGTTATAATGGGGAAAGCCATTGAAAAATTTGATAAAGTTTAAAACTGTGTTCTAAACATGACCATAGCAAGATGCTAGCTAAACTAGTTTGTGAAAAAATTATTAAAGCTGTAGTTGAAAATATTGCCAGGAAACACAGCGATAAGTTTGAAAATATCCGTAAATTAAATGTAAAACCCACTAATGGTAAACTTTTAAAATTCAGTTAATTTTCCAAAATTGTAAAAAGGCATGTAATGTTAAAATGCCAAATTTTAAGTTGATTTTTTTTGTACTCATATTTAATTATTTGCATAATATACAAGTCACAGATATTAAGATTACACCCGTGCAACGCGAGTATATAAAACTATTATGTTATATCGGGTAATTGAAAGTAAATTTTTTATGCAATTAGGATATGGTAATCACATACTCAATTTATAAAATCTAAAAGTTGTAATGTCCTAAAGACTGTTTCTATTACAAATGTAAAAACATAATTTTTTGTTGTTTGTTTCATGTTTGAAATACACAAGTTGATTTTGCATATTTGTAAATAAACTGAAATAAAATTCTGATTTTGTGAATGTGCTGTTTACTCTTTACTTAACCTGCTTTGTGAAAATGCTTGAGAAACACAATTTTGATTCACTTAACAAATCTGAGCCACTATAACAAATTATATATTTTAACTTAATATTATTTGTTTGCTTAAAAAAAATTTATACAGTTTTGCATACCTTCAAGAAATATAATCAAAGTAAGAAATGTTTTTAATATTTTAATTGTTTTTATCTCCATTTTCAGAATGTCAAAAAATTTAATTTTTTTAAAGAGTTTTAATCCTCTAGTTGGCTGTTACGGAATTTTTCACCATGTGACCCCCAGTTTTTCCAACTATTCACAAAATGTATAAATAAACTTTAAAATAAAATAGTTGAATCAGAATCGAAGAGCTAATGACACTATTCCAACCATGAATAATTACAGCTCTCAAAGAGATCACACCTTCCAGCCAATTATGTATACAAACATTGGGTTTGCTAATCTAACGGTCTCCAAAAGCAACTGGAGGAACTTAGGCAATTTATTAACGAACAAAACCTGGACATAATGCTTATTAATGAAACTCACCTACGCCCTTGTAACAATACTAAAATCCCAAATTTCAAATTGTACTAAAAAGACAGACTAACTAATAGAGGTGGTGGAGTTGCGGTATACAATAAAAATAGTCTTAGAAGCACTGAATACATATTGCCCCAACTTAAAACAATAGAACCATGCGCAGTCATAATTGAAAACGAAACTTTTGGAGAAATATTGGTGGTTTCTGTTTATAATCCACCCAATTCCAAACTGGTAGCAGACGATCTGGAGGATCTTCTAAACTCCGCTCTTCCAACCATACTGGGGCTGCAGGGCTAATAATGTCAATGGAAAGACTCTTCAAAAATTCATTTTAAATAAGGGCATTACTTTAATTGCTCCTGATGAACCTACGCACTTTCCAGGCACTTTATCCCATAGACCTGACATTTTAGATATCATGCTCCTTAAGGGAATTCCAAGCTTTCCTACATTAAAAGTACATAGTTCCTTGTCTTCCGACCACAGTCCGGTAACTTTCTCTCTATATGGCCTCACACAATCCCCTGAATCAATCAGACTTACTACAAACTGGGAAAAGTTTCACTCCATCTCAAATGACAGTATCAAAATCAACACTCCACTTCAAACCATAGACCAAATCGACACTGCTATAGAGGATCTTGTATTTAAAATCAAAAATGACATTGACAATAGTTTCAGACCAATAAACCATAGCAACAACTATAAATTACCCCAGGAAATTAGAGATGAAATAAAAAATATAAAAAAACTTAGAAAGTTTACAAAATAACCAGACAATCGGAGGATAAAAGCAAGTGGAACGAAGCGTGTAGGCGAGTCAGAGCAATTATTGCTGACCACAAACAAACAACTTGGGAATGTACAGTTATGAAATTATCCACCCAAAATCATACAGTCTGGAAATTGGCCAAAGCATTAAAATCTAATCCTCAAAATATTGGCCCACTCCAAGGCCCAAACAAAATAGCATACACAGAAAAAGACATGGCAGACGTACTTTCAAATAGCCTTCATAACCAGTTTTCACCCCATGACAATCCAATAAATAATTATATGGTCGACAATGTTACAGAAGAGGTTCATCGATACCTAAGCTCCAAACCCAATGCAACTATTCTAGAAACTTATCCTGAGGAAGTAGCACACATTATTAAAACCCTTGATTCTAAAATGGCATCTGGATACGATATGATTTCTAATAAAGCCCTTAAAAATCTATCCCAAAAGGTCATTGTAGTCATCACGAATATTTTTAACGCATGCCTCCAACACAACTACTTTCCGACTAAATGGAAAAAGGCTATTATAATACTTTTTAAAAAACCTGGCAAAAGCCCACTTCAACCTGGTAGCTACAGACCAATTAGTCTCTTACCCTGCTTAGCAAAAGTACTTGAAAAAATTATTCTGACTAGATTAAACACTTTCTTGGACACCAATAAGATTATCAGTCTCAATCAATATGGTTTTAAAATGGGACATTCAACAACACACCAAGTTCATAGTAGAAATAATTGGAAATGCCTGTAACAACAAAGAAACAGTGGGAGCCGTGTTTTTAGATATTGAAAAAGCTTTTGATAGTCTCTGGCATGAAGGCCTAATTATTAAACTTGTCAAACAAAACATACCAAAACCTCTAATTCATATCATTAACTCTTTTCTCACAAACAGATGTTTCCAGGTTAGAATCAATAATACATTGTCCAAAGTCTTAACCATTAACGCCGGAGTCCCGCAGGGAAGCACCCTGAGTCCCACCCGATTTCATCTGTATATAAACGATTTCCCTACTCAGACAGACTGTATTACTGCCCAGTTCGCGGACGATACGGCCATACTAGCCAAATCTAAACATGGTAATATAGCCTTTGACAAATTACAAACAGCTCTATATTTAATTGAAACTTGGTGTGAAGATTGGAGAGTCAGAATTAATGCACAAAAGAGTGTCTAAGTCCTCTTTAGAAAGCACAAAACATTGACAAATTGCGACACCGATCTTGAGATCTTTAATACTGATATCAAAAATGAGCCACATACCAAATACCTCGGAGTACATTTGGACAATAGACTCAGCTTTAAAGAGCACATTAAGCAAACAATAGCTAAAGCCACAGGTGCCAGCGTCAGTCTAAATCCCATCATTGGGAAACACTCCAAAATGTCCATTAACAACAAGGTTCTACTTTATAAGTCCATGATAAGGCCAATTTTACTCTACGCCTCTCCAGCGTGGGCCGCTATTCGCAAGACACACAGACACAAACTACAAATATTTCAAAATAAAACCCTGAGAAGAATGACAAATGCTCCTTGGTATGTGCGAAATAAGATCCTTCACAGAGACCTTAATATTGATTTTATTGACTCAGCAATTTTTTCTGCTTCACATAATTACAAGACCTCTATCGATAAATCTGCATATGAGAACCTTAAAGACATTATCTCTTACGATCACTTAGTTAAACAAAAATACGAACGTTCATGCACCGTTCATCACGACCCTTCTTGGTAATACCGTTATGACAGTTAAGTTTTTCCTTAACTTTGAATAGCATTATTGTGTTCAGTGCTTAACGATATGTGTTCATTGTCCTTTTTGCACTTTTTTGGTGTTCATTTTCATCATTGTTTTATTTTAGACAAGCCAATCGCTTTGCCCTGGGGTCTCTCCTACGGGTTTTCCACATTATTTTATATGGACTTTTAGTTTACTTTTGGAAATCACAAACGCTCTCCCATTTTGGGGTATCTTAGATAGAGAAGTAAGGACGCTTCGCGTCGATACTTCGTATTGTTAATTCGATCTCCGATCTCCGAATAAGATGATATAGATTACAACTACTACATTTCCAACTATGTCACAAATTTCCTAAATAGCCCACCCACAGACACCATCCAATTCACAACCCCATCAGAAGTCAGTAAAGTCGTTAACAATCTTTCTGCCAAGAAGGCACCGGGCTTCGATACCATCCCCAATAAGGCCCTCAAATACCTCAACCGTAAACCAATTGTCCACATTACCAACATCTTGAACGCCTGCCTCAGAGCCAAATATTTCCCCACCATCTGGTAACAAGCAACAGTAATTCTCTTCAAAAAGCCAGGCAAAGACCCGAAAATAGCTGCCAACTATAGACCTATCAGCCTCCTACCCACTCTTTCTAAAGTCTTCGAAAAAATCATCCATTCCAGACTCAAGAGCCACCTGGACCGTCATGACATGATCAGCACCAATCAGTATGGCTTCAGACACGGCCACAGCACAACACACCAAGTCCACAGAATCATTGAATATATCTCAAACAGCTTCAACAACAAAGAATGCGTTGGCGGTGTTTTCCTCGACATAGAGAAAGCACTTGACAGCCTGTGGCACCCAGGAATTATTTACAAGCTCATTCAGAATGACGTCCCTCCTGTCCACCTCCTCGCTGTCCACCTCCTCGCATCATTTCTAAAGAACAGAACATTTCAAGTCAGAATAACAGATACCTACTCCTCCATCAGATCCATACGTGCTGGGGTGCCACAGGGCAGCATTAACGGACCTTAACTCTTCAATATCTATATCAACGACTTCCCCTCCACACCAAGATGCATTATAGCCCAATTCGCAGACGATACGGTCATCCTCTCGAAATCCAGGAGGTCACAAACAGCCATTACTAACATACAAATTGCCCTTGACGAAGTTACCGATTGGTGTAAAGACTGGAAAATCAAAATCAACCCTTCTAAAAGCGAGTCGATCATCTGCAAGAGAAACAGAAACTCTGCCATCACATCCAAGCCACGATTCAACGGTACCGAAATCCCCATTTCCAATGTTGTCAAATACCTAGGTGTACACCTAGACTCTAAACTCAACTTTAAAGCTCACATCGAGAAGAGCATTAGAAAAGCTCAAGTAGCATCTATTGCCCTAAACCCAATAACTGGCGGAAACTCAACTCTCCCGACCAGAACGAAGAGACTGCTTTATCAAACAATGATTAAACCAGTCCTATTATATGCATGTCCAGCCTGGGCTACTGCCAGCAAAACAAACAGAAAAAAACTACAAGTTTTTCAAAACAAATCCTTAAGGAGAATGGTTGGAGCTCCTTGGTTCATTAGAAACGAAGATCTGCACAGAGACTTAAAAATAGAACCAATCGACTCGGCAATTCTATCAATCGCGCATAAACACGTCACTACTATGAAGAGCTCTAAATACGAGCACATACGTGAAATAGTAAATTATGACTCTACTATAGACCAACCCTTTAAAAGGTCCTGTACTATTCACCATAACTCAAATTGGTGAATAACGCATAATTACTGTTTATAGCTATTGTATATATATCTACTAATTCAGCTGCAGCAGAAGCTGCACTTTGAGACTAAGAGTCCCTCCGTCCCCAATGGGGTTACCTGCGATGGAAGTTTGGAGGCCCTCGGGTCAAAACTGATGTTCAAGTACGATACAAGAATAAGATTATATATGTGTATAATATGTGTATAATCACTAAATTATTTGCATTTGAATATGTAAATAATAATTAAAATAAAAATTCAAATACTTTTCGATAGTTGTTAAGAGATATTTTGGAAGATACGTTAGTACGATCCGTTTTTCATTGAAGTTGGAAGCTGTTCACCTTTTTGGATACAACTATGAGTGGTGTTGATTATGGCTTTTTACTATAATCAAATTAAGCAAAACGAAACAGAAAATTTAAAACAATATTTATCCTATTCCATTACGAAGAGCAAATTGAGACCTTGAAGATTAAAAAAAAAAAAACACCTAACAAGTAACTTGGACAGTTACATCGTTTTATGTTTTGCCACAGCTCCGAAATATTAAAGTGAAATATATCGTGGCGAAACTATATAACCCAATATTAGTATTATACCTAGCTAGATGGGGTCTTCTAGCTAGATGGCCTTCAAGTAATCTTAATATTTGACGATCTATTAGACATAAGTGAATAATTTTTGTCTTTATAGATGCATTTAGTAATAAAGAATCACAATTATCGAGAAAATTTAAAATTTTTTTTAAAAAAATCAAAATGGCGGAATCCGCCATATTGGATTTTTTCCACTATTACTATTTTTATTTTATATTTAACCCAACAAAATATTTATATTTTAAGTATATTTTAATGCTTAGTTACTATAGAACATTACTTTGAAGAAAATATAAAAAATCAAGATGGCGGCTTCGGCCATATTGGATTTTTTCCCGTTTATAGTATAAAGCGATCAATAGGCCCTAAATTAAAAATTCTTTTTATTTTAGCTCTATCTTAATTTTAGTTTTAATATGTGGATTATGAATCTAGAAGATAGTTTTTTCGCTAAATTGGAGTATTTTTTTATAACTAAGAAGGCGTCTTTCGCCATATTGGATTTTTCTTTCTAATTCAATATTTCGAGTTCTTTTAGGCCAAAATTAATAGTTTTTTCTTTTCTAGGTGCATTGTGTCGTAAATAATTACCTAAACATTCAAAAAATCCAAAATCAAGATTGCGGCTTCGGCCATCTTGGATATTTCATCTTCTAATATTACGTTATCCACTGACTCGAAGTTAAAAATTCTTTCATTTTTACTTGTATATTTTATTTTAAAATGCTGTAAAATCAACATAAAGTATTACTAAACGCTTAAAAAAAACAAATTCAAGATGGCGTCTTCCGCCATCTTGAATTTTTTACCTGCTGGTATTACGTGATCCATGGGTGCGAAATTAAAAATTCTTTCAATTTAATTGTATATTGTTTTTAAAATACTTTAAAACCATGAATTTTGAAGGAAAAATATTAAAGATGTTTTCCACCATATTATGGTTAGGTATTTTAAATATTTTGTTTATTTCGTCAAAATTACTTCTAAATTTTTTAAACAGCCCTACTCTTATAAAAGGCTTCCTCTTTTCAAACAAGATTACTCTTTACACTCCGAAACACAAGATTGCGTAAGCTGGTATCCTCTCACTACTAGAGCCCTCCACCGTTAGGGAATGAGGGCTCTATTGAATACCCCTCACCCCCCACATCTTGTGAATTTTTCTCCTGAGCCCATGAGCTCTTTTTTTCTCTCCTGAGCTTGCTGAGATCTCGTGGAGCGGTATAATTCAAAGAATATGGGATCAAAGGTTAATAAACATTCAGAAAACTCAGCAAGAAAGACTGTATTCAACCAGAAGAAGTGGTAACCTATTTATTAGAAAACTAGAGGGATACAATTTCAAGAATAAAAAAAAAAGAAATGTCTAAGTTACTTTCTTACAACCTAAATATCGTTCATGTAATCTTGAAAATAAACCACCTATGACTCTTGAATGTACTTTGAAAACAGAGTTTCCGCCGAGACTGTTATGTTATGGAAAAGTTTCGCTTTTCAATGCTATATAGAGATAAAGATTTCAAATTCTTCAAAGACATTCTCTTTAAAGAACGCTACACGGTGTTTAATAAATAATTAAATTGACCGAAAATATGAATTTCAGATTCAACCAGAAACTACTGTAAAGTATCAACCTCTGCTCTATGATACCTAATTCTTATCCAGAAGCAACCATGACATCTTTAGCAGAAACCCAATTACTCACTAAATTAGCTGGTCAATAGTTTGCCATTTGCTTGGGTCATCAGTTGTATAGGGTGGCTTTGCAAATCATCTTGTTGATAAGTTTTGTAGGTTGTGTGGGGTCAATAATGGGTGAAAGTGGTCTATCCAAAGTCATGTCTAGTGTGTTTGCAGGAATCTCACAGATACAGAAAGGGAAGAAGTTTAAAAAACATCAGGACTTTAAGAATGTTTGCAAAATAAGTCACGCGGGGTTTATTTGAGGACTCTCAGCCAAATTGCAGCGGAGATCTTCGGTTTTCTTTTAAAAATAAAGGTTGCGAATAGCAAGACTAGTAGAGTATCATCGAACTGTTTATTGAAACCAGTTTTCATCAAGATGTTATATGTGAGAGCTGGACTGGAAGGAAATTGGTCCCTTCATATTGAAGTTGTTCGCCAAATTCTACCCTATTTCTTTGCACCAGGTCATCAAAAGTATGCACGGATTATTTTATTTAAGATAAATGGAAAAAATGCCCAAAAATGTGTTAAAGAACTTTTTAAAAATCAGATCATGTTATGCGACACATGCCGGGGTTTGGAATGTAATTTATAGTGACAAGTGGATTGAAACTACATAAAAGCTTCGGCCATGGTCCAAACGGGATTGCCGGAATGACTTTAAAGCCAGCAACTCTACAGACATGGGCCTTAAGTTTACATATTTGTACTCAGTTAGAAGAATATATATCGATAATTCTGTAGTAAAAATATACCAAACATAGAAAGAATTTTTAATTTCGATCCAATAGATCCCTTAGTACTAACGGTAAAAAATCTAATAATGACAAAGACTCCATCTGGAATGGCCATAAATTCAAATATGTTGCAATTGTGTTCTCCATTTATGTAGTTTAAACCATTCTTTATTTAAAAAAATACAAATAAAGTACAAATAGAAAGAATTTTTAATTTTGGACCAATTTGTCACCTAATATTAGAAGGTGAAAAATCCAAGATGGCGGAGTCCGCCATCTTGATTTTGGATTTTTTAAATGTTTAATTAATACTTTATGATGATTTTAAAGCATTTTAAAATAAAATATACAAGTAAAAATGAAAGAATTTTTATTTTCGAGCCAGTGGATCACGTATTATTAGAAGATGAAAAATTCAAGATGGCGGAAGCCGCCATCTTGATTTTGGATTTTTTGAATATTTATGTAATTATTTACGACAAAATGCACCTAGAAAAGAAAAAAACTATTAATTTTGGCCTAAAAAGAACTCGAAAAATTGAATTAGAAAGAAAAATCCAATATGGCGGAAGACGCCATCTTAACTATAAAAAAATACTCCAATTTAGCGAAAAACTATTTTCTAGATTCATAATCTACATATTAAAACTAAAATGGAAACTAAAATTAAGATAGAACTAAATTAAAAAGAATTTTTAATTTAGGGCCTATGGATCGCTTTTTATAAACGGTAAAAAAATCCAATATGGCCGAAGCCGCCAGCTTGATTTTTTATATTTTCTTCAAAGTAATGTTCTATAGTAACTAAGTATTAAAAATATACTTAAAATATAAATATTTTGTTAGGTTAAATATAAAACAAAAAAAAAAATAAAAGTGAAAAAAAGCAATATGGCAGATTCCGCTATTTTGAATTTTTTATTTTTTTAATTTTCTTGATAATTGTGATTCTTTATTACTAAATGCATCTATAAAGACAAAAACTATTCACTTTTGTCCAATAGATCGTCAAAAATTAAGATTACAAAATTCAAGATGGCGGGGACGTCATCTTGAATAACTAAAAATGCTCAAGGGTACCAAAAAAGTACCTTCCATATTCGTAATCTACACCCTCGAATCTATAAGAATCATCACCAAAAAAAAAAATTAACCTCTCAGTGCAGGGTACCCCCCTTGGCGGCCTGACTATATATTCTTTACATAAACATATTTTGCAAACAATTATGTATTTAAAAGTATATTTTTCAAGAAATTTGGAAAAAATTGCATTTCACATTTGTTGAGGGTCAAATGATTGGTGTTGAGTGATGACTTTTTGCGATTATTATAAGTAAACTATGACAGATCGAGACAGAAAATTTAAAATAATGTTTATCCGTTTTTTTTTTTTAGGTTTCATTACGAAGAGCGAATCATCACGTAGAGACCGTTCGCTATATCATAGTTTAGTTTGGAGATTACGTTCATTATTCTCATTCGCCGTTAAGACTGTTGGGGCGTTATTAAAGGTACTCCCGTTTAACGCCGGGTATTTTCTTATTAAATTCATAATTTAATAAAAAAAATTATGCACATATTCTTTATGTAAACATATTTTGCAAACAATTATGTATTTAAAAGTATGTTTTTCAAGACATTTCGAAAAATTTGCGTTTAACATTTGCTGAGGGTCACTTCAATTTAGCGGAATTGAAGGTTCTGAGCGTTAAAATAAAAAAATACAAACTCTGTCTGTTTTTTTTTTGTGATTAACACTTTTTTTAAATACAATTTTTTACAGTATTGGTATATTTGGAAAGCTTGATCATTCTAGTTTAAAATATGCAAGTAAGTGTTAAGAAAAATTGTAAAATGAAGTTGCTAAGTGAATTTTACAAATGTTCACGTATGTGTAATTGTGTACCTCTGGAGCGAAGAGCAAAGAGTTATGTGGCTTGGGGCCCGAAGAGATTAAGTATGACTTATGACTTTTTTGGTGGGGGGCAAGTTCGCCAAGCACTGCGACCTCAGGTCTATAAGAGATTAAGTAAGTAACACGTCATTGCTGCTGATGGCCAATATTAATAGGATTATCTATCGTTTATGTCTTTGTGAGTGCAGCTTCATCTATTGTCAATATATGTAACTAAATTAAAGTCAATGTCTTAAAAAATTAATTTGCTTTGACCACAAATACGCCGCAGGAATTTTGCTTCAATCACCAACCATGTTCGAGATATTAATTTTTCTAATCGAAGGTTTTTTTTCTTCAGGACACCCGGTGATTCCAAATGGGAAGCAGAAAAAGTATTGAATCAAACTTAATCGGAATATAAATTCGTAATGTTTTAAACTATCATGAAGGACGGATAGGTTTTTTTTATGAGAGTTCGGACACTCTGTCTGCATATAGACTCCAATGGGTAAGGGCCACGTCACTTAACCTTGATAACAAAGTCTTCACATTCAATCTATCAACCTGATTAATACATAAAAATTAGTTGCATCGTTTTGCCAGAACTGTAATTGCGAAATTCCGCGATTTGAACTAAAGATGTGCATAGATCCCTCAAATATAGAAGGAAAAAAACTTCCAGTTTGAGGCTACTATAAAATCACTTTACCAGCACAATGGGAATGTTTCTTATGATGTCACGCTGTCCATACTGCGATTTCATTGGTTGTTTCTTTTCTTTCTGTACTACGTGAAACAAGCCCATTAATTTCTCATGCTTCCTGTACTGCGATTTCATTGGTTAATTTGTTTTGTTTTTGAACTACGAGAAACAAGCCCATTTTCTTATGATATCTTATCTTCACACACACAAGACTAATATGAATCAATTCACTAATATGAATTAACAATCAACAAATATGAATCGAATAAAAGATAATAAAAGTATTGTGATGGGGTATAAAATCGGAAATAGAGAGATTTTGTGTTTTCTACGTTTTGGAGGGTGCCTGGTTTTAAAAAAATGGGTTGTGAATATTGGTCCGTCTGTCAGACAGTCTAGTCTGTCTGTTTAGTAGTTACAAATACAAATACAAAAATTGTCGACCAACAACAGGCCAGAGGCCCAGCAAGGTTGGTCCAAAATAAATCTAATACTTTACCAGCTTCCAATGACTATCAAAATTCTTCTTAAAATCTTCTACTCTCTTCGAATACACAACATATCTGGTAAAGCATTCCCCTCATTGACAACTCTATTGTAAAAATAATGTTTTCTTACCTCCCTTCTAAAGCATGATTTATTCAATTTCTGATCATGTCCTCTGGTCCGGCTATTTATGGTTAAACCTAAGCCCTCCACGTCTCCCTGTTTAGACCCTTAGACGGTTGCTGCTACTCACTGTTTAGACCCTTAGACGGTTGCTGCTACTAGGAACCAAAACCATTATTATGATGAAACCAAACAATTTTTTTTAACAGTGTGGTGTACTTTAGCCTAAAAAATCTTAGTATTAGCTAAAGAAAGAATTTCCTAGTTAAAGGAATTTTTCGAAAACTCTATCGCCAAATGCTTTAAAATCACATGACCAACAAGAAAAGGTGTTTTCGGCTCCTGCAGGATAAAGTTACTGCGCCTCTATTGGAAGTTTTTCTTACAGTCATAACAACTCAAATTTTAAAGTATACGTTCTGTTTATGCGTAAAAGAATTTCATTTGCAAGTTTGTCAAAAGAACCCAACGACATTTATGACTCCCCTTTGACCAAGCCCACCCTAACCCGACCCATTAAGCCTAATGAAAAGAGCTAAATTCTGTTTTAACAGCTCACTGGAGCGAATTCGACAAATTACACAGAAATCGTCCGCCATCGGAACAAGAACAAGACAGAACGTCTCATAAAGCCGTTGCAGTCACAGTCAAGTGAGCGTAACCGCTGAATTTCCGAGCGAGATGGATATTTCTGTACTTAGGGTAAGAGAGGCCCAACTACAGAAAAGAACCCTAGTAACCAGTTAGGTTAGTTTGTATCACCGTCGTTCTAGAGCTACACAATGGCAATTAGCGATGGGCGTCATGATTTAGAACCACAGTCAAGTAACGAGCCGACACCTGAATAGGCACCCAGCGCAACTTTTATGGGCGCCTAGTAGCCAGTACTTAAACTCTTTGCAAGACCTCCGAAATCGGTGAAGGGAATTTTACGAAGATTAACGTATGTGAACCTCTGGAGCGAAGAGGTTAAAATAGAAGCCTACAAATTTTGTTCCACATATGTCCAATATAACTGCCCTCAAACTTTACTTTTCCATATGGCGTATAAAAATCATTTTTAGGACATCATGAAATTGCGTTTATAAAACTCAGAATCAACTAATGACAAATAATCTCTTTTTGTGGGGACTACATGAATTCCAAACTAATTAAAACTACTATTTTTCTGTGTGCACTGAAACGTAAAAACTACACACGGATACTTTATGGTTTGTATGGCCCTAATGCTGTAAGTCATAACCTGCGAATAGCACACGATATGGACGATTGGAAGGGCTACAAATACATACAGTGCGTCACAGTTACGTCAACAGTTGTCATAAATGCCATAAACAAACCGTCCGGCAGCTAATTCGTCTGAACTAGAACAAGGGTTTCCAAATCACCAAGGTTGTCATGACTTTATCTAGAACCAAGTGACTCTAGACCAGTGTGGCTCTGAGGTACCACTTTTGGTCAAACTAAAAATCATACCCAAATTCTGCCTTCTTGTTTAGGTATCCCGAACCGATAACTGGCATGTTCTCGTTCTCATTTTCCCCGGCTGCTTAGCCCTAAAGATGGATTGTTCGCGAAACGCCCTCCGCTTGAATGTCAATGGGGGATGTATGGAATATTCATGATTCGCGTTATGCATGTAACGACGACTGACCACTTAGTGGATGCGGGGCAGAAAGGCACCAAGTGGAAGTTTCTCCGAAGAGTGCTGCTGGCGAGAGTTAATATCTGTTTTTACCTTCAATATAATGTAATATGAAATATAAGGTAATGAATGTATTGCTATGGGGCGAATATCCTAAATGGGGATTTTGCGTATTCTATACGTGTTTCGGTGGGTGCTGATTGTAAAAAAAAGCGGTTTTTGGAACATTAGTCCGTCTGCAACGACGACTGACTAAATAGTGGGTGCGAGGCAGAAAGGCACCAAGTGGAAGTTTCTCCGAAAAGTGTTGGTTAATATATCTGTTTTTTTGTTTGCCGGGGGGGAAGGGAGGGGGGATTGCACCAGTACTTGAGTCATCTTTTAAAAGAGTCCAAGCTGGCACTTATTTTATTCAGTGCTTAATGCCAAGGGAAAAAATTAGCTTTTTGATCAGGTTTATCTAATTAAACAAATAGAATACGAATGAACAGCTTTGTCCTGCAAAATTTGTGTAAGACAAATTAAGTTACTCAAATTTAAAAAAAAAAATCAAGTAAATGTTTTTATTCGGAAATGAAGGTTATTCACACAAAGTCGTCTCTAATGGGTTAAGTATTTAAAAAAAGTGATATTTCCCTTTCATTTACCAATATCTACTGCTAAAGACGATTTTGATAGGCTATAAGCATGAGATACACATACGTTTATTACAGATTAAATTATCTATTTGTATCATTGCAGTGTTTAATTTTAAAAGGAAACACTTCATATTATTATCACTTTCAGTGCTGCATTTCATGAAATGTTAGATGAATTAAATCTTAAAATTAAAATCCCGCTAAAAGACTATTTCATTAATTTTTACCAACGGCAAGCTCAAATTTTATGATCTCACCGTGTATAGCATAGAATGCATTTCCATGTAACATAACACTTGTTATTTTGGAGAAGTAAATTTCATACAAAAATGTTTAAATATTAAATAGTGGTACGTTTTAGTAATGACTATTGTTGGATAAAAGCAGGAGATGTTTATTATGTTCCCCTTAAAAAAATATAAAAGTAATGACCCCTTAGATGTTATAAGAAGTAAATCGACCAAGCCCATTGAAATTCTCCGGTTGGCTTAAGCCATAAAGATAGTAAATCCTGTCTCCCCTCGAAAGTGTGGTTAGCGCACGGTTTTACTATCTCTCGGTTCAAGCAGCAGTATAACCAAGTGATTACGATCAAAAGGGTCGCATTTGGTGCAAAATCGTTTTGTAAAGAATGAAAAAATGATATTCATTTGTAAACAATAACAGACATCTGAAGTTCCTTATTAAATGCATTATTATATGTGTTTCAAAATCGGTAACATATTTTCGAACACACAGGATTCGATTCAATTTTATAAACTTTATGTCGATACAAAACAAAAATAATCGAATACATTCATAATTTAAACAAAAATAAAACATTAGATAAGATAATATTTTAAGTACAGGGTGATCGGTAATACAGCGAACTACTCAGAGTAAAGACTCAAAATTTGGTAAGCATACTATTCAAGACATGGGGAAACGTATTATGCAAATTTTTAAGCAAATTTTCTGATGTACAGAGCCCTCTATCAAAGTTTGTATGCTTATCAAATTTTGAATCTTTACTGTGAGTAGTTCGCTGTATAGAGGGCTCAGAGTAGGGGAGATTTATTTCCAATCACCCGTACTATTCAAGACATGGGGAAACGGTTTATGCAAAAAAAGTTCCTGAAACTCCGATAGAGGGCGCTGTACATCCGAAAATATGCTAAAAAGAGACAAAATAACATTCGTAACTATTTTTTGTTTCATAATCCGTTTCCCCATGTCTTGACTCTTGAATAATATGCTTACCAAGTATTGAGTCTTTACTGTGAGTAGTTCGCTGTGTAGAGGGCTCAGAGTAGGGGTGTGTTTTATTACCGATCACCCTGTATGATTCAAATGAAAGTCTAATGTTTTTTTTTTTTTCGTGTTTTAGATTTTGACCTTGTATCAGATGATGACATATAAATAATAGTTTTTTTTGCTGCATGCAGTTTTATTAGACCGAGACCAACAGCTTAAAAGAATTCCTAAAAACTACGGACATCTATGAATTTTTTCAACACAACCTCCAGGTAACCCCCAAAAAAATTTATCAGAAATTAGTTTTATGATTTTGCTACGATCAGAATTTTACTGCACAGAATAAGTGTACGAAGTATGGTAAAGTTAAAATTCTACTCTTACCATCAATGGTTTAATTTCAAAGTTGTTCCTAGGTTTGTTATTCTTAATCCATTGCAGTGTTGTTAAAATTTAAGCAGTCATTGTATTCTCAATAGCTTGAAGAAATATCATTAACAATTGAAGAGCTTAGTGGAAGAACGTGCTAAGTGACATTTCTGAAAAAATTGAGATTTTTGTGTCAATGAACATATTACTAACTTCTTTAACGATAGCAAGTTTCCCCTTTTTCACAAACTTTAAGTTTAGTATATTTTTTACGCTTTACAAGTACCGTTTTCAACATATCTGAGTGCAAGCGAAAAACTTTAAAGCCCATTTTCTCGTTTTCACCTTTTTGTCACTTAGCACGTTCTTCCACTAAGCTCTTCAATTTCCTTCAAATCGATTTATAGCTGCATACATCACTTACAGTATAGGTACTTTCTTAATTGGCTTATATAGGATCGAGGAAAAGCCGGTTAATCGAACGAAAATACGAAGTGAAATAAATTAAGGTTTAAATATACATTTGATATGCACATTTCTACATTGATGATATTTGCCTTTTAATAAAGGCACAACTAAAATAATGAATAATTTTATCCAATGCATTAAAGTATCACAAGTTACACACCATTAAAAACAGTAACGTTTACTTTTACTGAATCTTAAAAATTCGGCAACTTGCGCATAGTTCCGCTTTTTTTATAAGCATCAGATGGAAATCAATAACAAATTAGAACTACTTTACCTATTTTTCATATTTTAAGGATAAAAAAAATGAACGTTAAAACGGAGTTCGGTTAAGAGATAGCCGGTTTTACATTAAACTAACCGACTTTGTTTGTATTATTTGCGCACACATTTTTGTTGTAAACTAATAAACTTTACAATTGTCAGGAATTAATAAAGTTCGTTTCAGTGCATTGGCTTTCATTTTATTCGTACAAGTGCATTTCAATTAACACATATCCAATGTGAGTTTAAGAAGTTTACTTGAACATTTAATCTGAATGTGCTCGTAATTGAAAATTAAAAAATATATATTATACGAAACAATTGTTAAAAGTGGGTATTTTAAAAAGCCCTCAGTCAGCAACAATTATCATTAAAAAAAAAGTTTTTAAAAATATTCAATACAGCTGGAGAAGTGTGGCTTAGAAAATTATTTTTTCTATTGGATTAACACAGCGACACTGGTTTGGAGACCCGTGTCCATTTCCCCTTGACTCCCGATTTCCGAAGAATATTGATTTTTTTAGCCTACTTGTCTTTTTTTTTTTTTGAAATTATTATAGTTCTTTAAGAACCTATTTTCAGGGCAATTCCATACGTGACGGAATGACATTTTGAATTGTAGAATTGAAGTAAAACAATTACCACGAAGCTATTTTTCAAGGAAAATTGGTTTTTCAGTTTATATATTTCTGTTAATGATTAAAAGATAAAAAAAAAAAGTTGAAATTTTTTTTCAAGTATTTTATTATTTTATTTTTGACTAACTTCTTTTGAGTGACGGAATGACATTTTTGCAACCACGACTGCATCCTGGTACTTAAAAATGGAAACTTCTGTGAATTAACAATACATTGTGTTTTTAAACTAATGCATATCTTAAGTATGATATATAAGCTATATAAAATTATAACATAGAGAAACCTACCTGTAACATGGCTGAAGTTATTAACTGTCATTTGACGTGACGGAATGACCATGAAGGAATGACTAAAAGTTTCGTAAATTTTATATTAAATTAAATTAATAAATTTAATATTTTCTAATATTATATCTCAAATACTCATAAGATATTAAATATTACTTTTATACAGGGAGTCCCAAAATGGACTACCTGTTTTTAAAAATTAATAAAAAAGAAATGGCTAGATATATTAACACAATTCTTGCAGAAAACGAATGAGTTATGTCTGGAATTTGATATGGAACACTTTATTATGTTAGTTATGTTTATTATGTTATTACACTTTATTATGTTCAATTTAACCGACAGATGGCGCGGCAATACCGAGTGTTGGCTGTATGATAGAACTAGGCATGCGTATATACCGAAAAGAAGGACACGTGGTCAGAAATGTTCAGTAGCTTTCAGTTCAGGGAAAGCAGCAATAGTTATTGCGTGGAATCGAACACATGGTATTGCAGCGCTATCTGTCGGTTAAATTGAACATAATAAAGTTTAATAACATATAATAACGTAATAAACATAACTAACATAATAAAGTGTTCCATATCAAATTCCAGACCTGACTCATTCGTTTTCTGCAAGAATTGTGTAATATCTCTATCCATTTCTTTTTTGTTAATTTTTAAAAACTGATAGTCCATTTTGGGACACCCTGTTCATTTATTCACATGTGAAAGGGTATTTAAACACAACACATATCGAGGACAATTTCCAACTCGGTGAAATGAGTAATACCAAAACAATTTTTTTCAATTTTTTAAATAAAAAAATAGTGGTATTTAATAGGTAATAACTTTTATTACACAAAAGCATATTTATATAATCTTTTAAACTCTTAACTCTTTCAGTCCCAATGACAATTTGGCATCATCATTTTAGAAATTTTTTTCTGATCGTCTATAGCCATTTATGATATCAAAAAGCACATCATTTGATTTTTCAAACTTTTTTCTATTAGAAAAAATATTTTAATTATCCAAATATACGTCAGCCCTATTATTTTTTTAAAATTATGATCAGAAACATGATGATGCCAAATGGCATCACTGGGACTGAAAGGGTTAAACGTAGGTTAGGGTCTTGTATGGTAACAGATCTCTATACAATTCCAATGGGAAAACTTTTGACCCAGTTTTTTAAATAAAGTATACGAAATGTACCCACGAAAACTTACCAAAAAATACAGAAGGAAGTTATTTTGCCATTAAAATAATTATTAATTGTAATTTTAAAGATATCAATTAGTTATAATTAAAACAATTTTTTTGTTTAGATATTTTCATGCCGTTAGTGTTGCCATCTGTAGTTTGTGAATAATTACTAATTTTTTTAATTATAACTAATTAATATCTTTAAAATTATGCTTATTAATTATTTTAATGGCAAAATAACTTTCTTCTGTATTTTTGGTAAGTTTTCGTGAGTACATGTCGTATACTTCATTTAAAAAACTGGGTTAAAAGTTTCCTCATTGGAATTGTATAGAGATCTGTTACCATACAACCTTAACGGTAATCGGTATTCCTCGTTCACCTTCAATATAATACGGGTGCCCATAATTTATTTGACTGTATTCGAGGTTTCCAGAGAACAAACTAATCGGCGGAAACACTATTTATTTGGTAGCAAGGCCATTGACCCCATGGCAGAGAGTAATTTAAAACATTGTTAACCTTGCTTTTATGCACCATGGAGGGGAGGGGGTAAAATCTTCAAAACCATATCACGTAATTTACAATTTACATTTTTTTTTGTGTATATTAGTATTAGACCATGTACTGTTATAATAAATGTTTATGGAAAACGATCAAATTTTTTTCGAATGTAATAAGAGTATATCGAATAAAATTAGGGATGTAATAGTGAAAATATTTGTTTGATTTTTTTTAATAAAATAAAAAGTTTGAAATGTCTAACTTTTTTTTATGAAATTCGGATTTATACTTATTAAAATATTTTTTTCTCCGAATGATGACTCGCTTCAAAAATTCAATCCCTCAGCTAAGAATTATTCAATACAATTAACAAAAAAAAAATCTTGAAAATTTTTTTTAATCCTAAGTTGAAAGATTTTAAAATAAGCGTCGAAGTTTTTTTTTAATTAAATAATTTAAATTATTTAAAATTTGGAAAAGTTTTGTTTTAGTAAAAAATACCAGTTTTAGACCATTTTATTCTTAGTTATCGAATAAATATTTATATGAATCTCAATTTAAAGAAAAGAACATTTTAGATATCCTAGTCCCCTTTACTAAATCCCTCATCACAATTAAGATTATATATGAGACTCTAAACTTACCGTATTTAGGTGGCCAAATTTTCGTCCTGGGTCCCCGGGTGAAACTTGTTTTTCTGACCGCTGTCCGAGTGTCCGGCAATGCGTATTTGGACACGCCCCCTGCTCTTACCGGATTGGTCTAGTCCCTGACAACTAGGAAAGAAACGCCTCTTTACCGAAGGACATTACAAAATGACGTATCTCATGTTGATAAAAAAAAAAATACCTAAAATAGAACTAGTTTTCGTCTACCTTATAAGGGGCTAACATCCCTACCCTTTGGTCTCATATTTTGCCTTAATTAAATTTTGTTTTTTAGTGAAGAAGCATAGTCAATCAAATAAACCTAATACAGTATTTGTACCCAATATTCAGGACCGACTTACAACTTTTGGGGCCCAGGGCACAAGCAAGTTTAAGGTCCCCCATTACATAAATTAATATATCTATAAACGTGAATTTTTTTTTTATTTTAAAGTTGTACAAATAAATAACCTCTAGCAATTATCTTAAATACATGTGTAAACATTGCATTTATGTCATACCATAAACATGTATTATGTCATATCATATTTAAATTACATGCATAAAATCATGCTCTGCCAATATGGACAATGTGCTCTCAATATAGATACCCCTAATATCTTTAAAAGTTAAATTTTTAATCGATAGATAGTTCTACATGTCCGTGAAGAAAATCAGTTAAAAAAATATTTAAGAATTCAAGAAATATTTAGAAAGTGCAAAAAAGCGCTCGGTTTGCCCTTGCGAAGGTAATTTGCATTTTCGTATAGTGCTGACATATATTATAGGAAAATTATATTCTCATGATATATTGTAAAATTACTTTTTAATTATTGAAAAGTGGAGTGTTTTAGAAAGTTAATAAAGCATATTTTTGGTTGATATTGCTGGTAATTATATAGAAAATAAGATATTTAAAAATATATATATATGAAAGCTAATTCCCTGCAAAATTATCCTTTCTCAAGTCACGTGTTTAAAAACTGATTATCACTACAACTTTTAGCATTAAATGAAAAAAAAAGTAGTGGAATAGCTGATCTACACTTATTAAAACTAAATAATGTAACGTGCTTTATTTAATTTGATTTATTTTTCAAATTTAAAAAGATTTTAATCTCCTCTTAATTGTGACTTACACTACAGTTACCCATTAGTAGGAATTATCCATAAAGTAGTTGGTTGGTATACATATATTTTCAGGCTTGTTTTCTTGATCACAAAGACCCGCTTATAAACCTTTGTCAAGAAGGACGGACACGACATACACACACATACAAGACAGATGCTGTCATCTATCGCCACCTCCACAATTTAGACACGTCTCTGAAGAAGAGGGAAATAGTCTCCAGGGACCTCTACCCGTGGGAAACTGCGCAATGACCGACCACAGGACTTTCGGACCCAACAGATTTAACGAGCACGTACTCCGCAGGTCTTCAGTGGTACCGGGACTCGATCGCGGGACCTTCCGATCTCGAGACCGAGACGCTGACCACTAGGCTCCCTACTGCCCCAAACTATCCATAAAGTAATATAGTATTTCAAATTTCCCATAGAGTTTGCAGGGACATGTTTCACGTATAGAGTGGCAACAGTTCCAGGGTAATTGCTTTCATTTTTGGTCAGCAATTGTTTGGGAGAATACAATATTTTCTTACCTTATTAAATCACGTTAAATTGCTTTCTCCTCTCTCCCTCCTAATCTCACTTAATTTCTCTACATAAGAACAAAAAGCAAAGCATCTGCAAAGTGATTCTAAATTACGACGCCCGTAGCCAATAGCCCTCGTCGTGTAGCTCTAGTGCGGCGATATGTCAAACTAAACTGAGCATACGACAAAACATCATTTGATCCGAATGGTTTTTCAACAACATTGATGTTTTTGTAAAGCTTAATTGCAAATTTGAAATTTAATTGAATTAAAACCGATAAAGTTTGAGAAATAGTAGGGATAAAAGCAAGTTACACGTAAAGAACTCTAAAATAGAACACAACAAACGAAAACATCCACATTGAGAATGAAACCGAAACAACCAAGGTGCAATCAATAATTTATACTAGATAACTGCACCCAGCGTTAACGAGCTGTTATCAGAAAGCATGACCGATTTTGTCTCTTTGTGGCGTAGGTATGCGTAGGGGTTAAATATTACATCAATTAAAAAACACATTTACAAAATCATTTCTAAATAATTGCGATAAAGTTTACGAGAGAGAAAAAGAAGTCAAACACCAACCCAAAAGTTGGAGAAAATAATAAATAGTTGTCTCCAGTTAACCCCATATCGGTTGCGCGTTTACTAAATATTAAGCAGTCAATCTAGTATACTATAGTATATAGAAATGAACGAACAATGATTTCTAGATTGGACATATAGAAATGAACGAACCAATAGAATGGACATATTTCAGTTCTTTAGTTGCTACAGAGATGCTGAATGAAAATAAATTTTAGCCTCGATTGGTGAATTAATATCACGTGGGAATAGAGCACCAATCAAAGTACCGTTCAAGTACCGATCGCAGGTTGAAAGACTCAAAGTTTTACATCACCGACATAATCCACTTGCTAAATAAAATAATTATTCTAAAAATTATTAATTTTCTACACAAAGGATTTTAATAAATTATTGGTTTCCCTACATACGTTTTTATGTAGTCCATTTTAATTTAGTAAAACTTTCCTATTACAACATAGATAAAATAACTTTTATATTTTTGGCATCGAATGGAAGATCATAATAAATATTTTTTTGTTCTTGAATCTTGAGCGTCCGTGTTCAAGTCTTAACGCCAAATGTGTCAAGTATTGGATATTTTATAAATAAATTTTATACTAGTCATTAACAAAACTGTAGACTTTCATCATACAGGGCATGTATCATGATCATGATGTAGTCCAATAATTACATACAAGATGTGGCAAAATTAACAACCGCCATTTCTACATCCCGGAGATAGCAAATCCGCAGAAAATACACAAAATTTTCCAGTAAGAAATCTTTGAATAAAGCACTCCATTATTTTTTATAAATAAAGAAAATAATTTTATGGCTGTTTTTGTTACGAAATTTTACGTTTTAAAAAATGCCATTTATATTAATTGGAAATAACTGTTTCCCGCCATGTTTATTGGTAGAGCGATTGTTTTTATTATGGAATTTGATCTTGATTTGGGTAAACAATCTGTTGAAAAATTAAGAAAATAATGCATTTTTATCGTAAAATTTCAAGGATTCACGACGCGTAAGTCGCCAATTTTTGTGTAGGATATTCAATATGATCTTCTCACATGACATAATATCCTCTTAATTTTAACGGCGTGTGAGGCCCCCCCCGTGTAATATTTTTTTTTAAAAAATGTAATGATTAAAAAATCGTCTGACAAGAAAAACAACTGCATTTAAGTGCAATTTTTCTAAGATATTTATATTTTGCGTAATTTGTTTGCGAGTTTAACTATAATCCTGTGTTGACGTTTTTTGTTTACTAACAATAAATTGTGTGATATTAACGATAACGAAACATATTATGGTTCTTTTTTTGTCGTTTACTTGTTTTTTTTTTTCGTTCAGATCGTTTTTTGGTTGTATAGCTTTTCTATAAACCGACATATTTTACACATGTCGAAGTCGTTTTGGGAAAAGAGTAAACAAACAAACTGCATGTGTTTCTTAATTACCTAATTTATACTTGAATCGTATTTTTTCGCACAAAATCATAAAAAAAGTAATAAATACGGATTTTATTAGTGATTAAATTAATACCATTACTTGTTGTGCTTAAATTTCTTTTATTACCAATAGATAGATTAACCTTAAAAAGATTCAAATTTCTTTTGTTACGAAGTTTGTACACCGCATCTTTAATGCTTTTTTATACTGCTGTCTAGCTGTACCATTTATTTATGTTTTTAATATTTTTTGCCAATTAATTTTGAGTCATAACTAAGATAGATGCATAGTCTAAAAAATACAAATTGTGGTACTAACAAAGACATTGAAGCTTAATTTTAGCTTCCACACTATGGAAACTTTTATAAAGGCTATTTCTGTCTGTCTGTCCACCCACTTTCCCAAAGTACAATTGCGACAATACTACTACAGACAAGTGTGGAAGGTCAAAACATTCAGTGCATCAAAACTAGTAATCATTGAAAATCTCATAAACGAATTCGATGTGCTTCAATTACTTAATAAACAATTCAAGACCATTTAATAGCTTACAGAATTTTTGTACTTACATTTAACTTCAATATAAATTATTTTTTCTGTTGTGTTTTTTTAAAGAGAATAAGTTATTTTTGTCGTTATTTTTTTAAAGTGATCGTTTTAATGTTGTTGTATGTTGATATAAAATGTTTTGTCTCTGTTTAAGTACAAGATATATAATTTTTTAAGTTGCTAAAATACAAAAAACAAGCAAATTATAAGGAATAATTATTAGTTTTCAAAGAATATATAATAAATGAAACTAGTTAATTTTGGGTTAGTGTGTTTTTTAAATAAATAAAATATATATATACGTAAATGAGTTGCTCCATTTCCAAAATTTAGTCTTAAAAATGTAATTATAACATCCGTGAAATGCTGTGAAAAGAGCTGGACTTCCGATTTTAAACTATACGTATAAGCGAAATGTGACATATAAATGAATACAGGAGAGTGCTACTATCAATTCTAATTTAGGCTCTGCCAATGAAAGTTAGTGACTTTTCCAGGACTGGTCTGTATCATTTATTCTTAAATTGCACAGCAATGGACAATTACAGCGTTTTCCACAAACATATTTATTCAATTAAGCATATTAAAAAAACCTCTAAAACTCAAGTATTTCTGGTTTTAAAGATGTATTTATTTTTAATTCATTAAGTTAATGATACTCACTCCTGTTAAACCCTCTTAGCATAACAGATGACGTCACGGTTGGCCTTTTTTTTGTTCTTGGCGTGTTATTTCGTATCACGTTTCACTGTATCGCTTTTGAAACTGTGAAACGTGCTTTCATCCTTATCAAACTCTTAAAAAAAGTTTTGCTATTTTACAGAAACATGTCATGTTCATTCCAGTTAATTTCTTCAAACGTTGAACGATTTCACTCGACTATTCCGATCAGATCCAACAGTCAATAGTTCTGCAATAGCTCATACGCGCTCTAGTGTGTGTATTTTAACTACCAACTTGGAACAGGCTGTTTAACTTCCTTGATATGAACTGGTTACAAATAATATTGTCTTCTTCTTTTAATGAGGTTTCGCAGAAATTGTAAGGTTTACTATTTTATAAAGTGTATTACAGCATAGATCGAAACATCGCCAAAAACATAAGAGTTGACGTCAGAGCTGTTTTTTCAGTGACGTACATTTTTGGCAAATTTCAAATGCATTTTTTGTTGAAATTAAACATATTTGTGAATATTTAACCTTACATTCGGAATCTGCAGCTTCTAATGTACCAGAAAAACGCATATATTATGAATTTCGCGTTTCATGCAACTTGTCCATTGTAATCTTGTGTGAGCTTGGGAGCCCAGTCGGTAAAAGCGCTTCCCTTGCATGCAAAAGGTCCCAGGTTTGGGCGCCGGATACATCAAAACAACTGCTGGCCTATAAGCTGTCTGTGTAGCCAAAAGTCCAGGAAATAATACCCTATGTAGAGGGAGTGCATGTTAAGTAAGCCTAAAGTCACGATGTCCCTTAGAAGCTGCCTAGAGTGCCTACTTGGATGTCGGCTCGTCGCTTGTCTGCTTCTAAATTACGATGCACTTAGCCAATAGCCCTTGTGTACCTGTAGTGCAGTGATTGTTCATCTCAATATCCAGATGTAGAATATTTTCCTGTGTTCTTGCACCAAAACCTTAATTTGTGATAATTGTTTTGGGAAAACAAATCTTGTCACCTACATAATGCAACTAAATAATAATAACTTATGTGTCGAAAGTTAATTTTACAATGGGTTTTGTTATTTATAACAGCAATTCTAATCTTGTCTCTTTTTTTTGTGGTGTATACTTTTGGCCATCTTCTGTACTATAAGGTTTACTATCTAATGAAAATTCTCTATTATTATCCAGAAATTTCGATCTTCCGACCTATCTCTGGTCCCAATTAGATTGGATAATCGATGTTGTACTCTACTCGTTTGTGACGTCATGAATATTGCGGTCCCTTGAATGGGGATTGCAAGGGTTATACTGTATAATTTCAGGTTGATGACTTCCTTATTTTATACAGCATTTCTAATATTTTCTTTTGTTCTGTGCAGGGTGGCTATGGTGATGCCAATTATTTTTCACTTATATTTAACACTTATATGAATTCTTTCTGATGTGTTTTTTTCTAGTATTTATAATTTATTTCGTGTAGTTATGTGCTGAAAGTGATCGTTTTAATGTCGTTGGAAATGCTTCGCCTCTGTTTAAGAGCAAGATGTATAATTTTTTTTATTACATACTATATATATACTTTTCCGGGACTAGTCTGTGTTAAGTACCATTTAGTATTATTATTTCAATTACCTAATATGAAATGTAAGGTCATCCAAGTTATGGGGTTGAAAATCCAAAATGAAGATTTTGTGTTTTCTACACGTTTTAGAGTGTGCTGATTCGAAAAAAGAGGTGGTTTTCGGACATGGGTCTGTCTATTGAAAACCCCTCTACAGCTCGAACTAAAAGAGCTACGCACTTCAAATTTGGTACACAAGTTCTTACAACTTGTCGGACATCATATAAGGTTTTCGAGGAAATCTTCAATACCAAAAAGTAGCTGCTATAGAACTTTTTAGGTTTTAAAGTTATTGAAATTACCTCATTGGCACAGCAATTGTAATATTTGTTTTGTTGCAGGGTGGCTGTGGTGATGGGTGCGTGGAGTGATGAGTGATGGCGCAGAGCCTCCTGACTCAGCGTGGGGTGGAGGTGCCGCCCCCACCCAAGGAAAAGAAGTGGCGCAAGAGGTGCCCCTCCAGCTCCTCTTCCTCTAGGTAAAAACCTGTTGCCACTGCCATTTTCAATTCTATCATTAAGATTTTCCTGGCTGAGAGGTGTTACATGCCTGCCTCATAAGCCAAATTTGCTGGTTCGAGCCCCGGCTGAGTCGTCAGATTTTCCGGATGGGAAAATCTTGGGCACGCATGTCATATGATTATGTGGCATGTAAAAGATCCCTTAAGTACCCATTTGACTTTGGTTCTCTTGGCATACTTTAACATCCACAGAGAGCTCAAATTCATTGTAATCTAAGCATCAAAATTAATAGTAGGAGTCGCCTAGATGGGTAAAAATGGCTCTCAGTTTTGGGGACTATGCAGAGTCTGCAAATACTTAGCCACCAATTAAGCAGTCCTGTTAGATAAAAAAGATTTTCATGTTTTTCAATTTTTTGTAGCATATAAATGGTTGTAAATGAATTCTCTGTAAGTTAAAAAAAATTATGTGTGTTTTGTTGTGATAAACTGACTGTCTGCAGACCAGTTTATGCAAGTATATCAATCTTTCAGGTGGTTAATGTTTAAGTATGCTCGAACTTACTAGGTTTGTAAGACATTCAGAAGTTGGATATTTTCTGGTGTTCTTGCACCAATAAATTAATGGTAATTGTTCTAGGTAAACGAGCCTCGTTCCCCACGAAATGCAACAAAATAATCTCCAATTTTCAAAATATGGGTTCTAAAATGTATATCGAGTTTATTATTTGTTTTAACTTTGTTCTTTTTTTTTTGTATAAAAATTTGAAATTTGAGTTTCACTTAGTTATAGCTTGATATAAAGAATATTAGTTTTTTGTGTGAAACTTTTTAACATCTGAATTTATAAATTTCTTATTGAAATATACATTTTAAAGCTCAATTTTACAAATAATAATCTTCATGTCTTTCATGCGTCTACTGATATATCTATTACCTACTTATTGTTATGTTATCATTCCAGCTCGTGTTCTAGCAGTGATTCTGAAGACGGGGAGGGCAGTGGGTCAGCTGAGAGAGAATTCTCCATTGTGAAAGAGGGGAGCTTTGCAAATGGGCCTCTCAAGCTCAGGATTGCAGCCAGAAAGGTATAAATGTTTGTTGTTGATTGACTTGACGCATTTCGTTGATTAAATAAATAATGGAAATATAGTTTGTTGTGAGGTGAAGTAGATTGCGATGTGTATGTAAAAAACTAGTTAATTTGAAAAACTAAATTTTATTGCCATTAAGCTGCATTTTTTTTTAGTTTATGCCTTTAAAAATGAAAGCTTTATAATTTTTTTTAAAATTTAGTGTATGAAATTAAATATTGCATAACTAACCACATGAAAACTAGGTCAAGCTGGTAAGAAATTGAGGCAAATTAAAGTTTAAGCAGTTGATCCCTTTAAATTGAGACGGAAGCTTTATTGTTGTTTAAAAAATGTGTAAGAGTTCTTAAAATCTGTTTATATATGACTGTATACTAGACTGCTCCAAATTTCTATGTTAAAAATATAATTTTGAAACATTACACACACCCTACCATATTGTGACTTTCGGTCAAAAGACAAAGAGTGTCTGCAATTTTTTAAAAATTGAATCAAACTAAAAGACTGGTCATTAGATTTAAATATTTTTGTAAAAAATATGGATTATTTGAAGAGTAGAATATCATTAAAAGAGGGATTTAATAATGTGTTTATAGCATCCTCATAGACTTTCTTTTTTCAACAGGTAAAGAGGTTTGAAGAAGATGAAGCAAGAAATGGTATGGCAGGGACGGCATCGAGAAAGGTTGGCAATGATGTGACGAGAAAGACAAAATGTAAAAGAAAGATTGAGAAAGTATGATCAATTTAGTATTATTACTATTGTAAAATATCATAAAACTCAGCAAACCAAAATCTTAATACAGTTCAAACTATAGTCCGTTAGTAAGGACTTAATCATATAAATGTATTTTCAGGCTTAAGCTATTGATTATTATGCATGCATGTTCTGTAATTTGTAAAATATAGTTCTATGAAATATATAAAAACAATACAGTTTAGGATAAATTCAAATGATTGCAACTTTTAGATGTTATAATGATTTGTGGTTGTATCAAAGGTCTATTTAACTGTACAACAAGTAAAAAGATTTTAATCTCCTGAAAATCTTTAAAGCTTTCTAGTGTTGTGTAGTAAATGTCTGAGCAATAAATGGTACAAATATCATTTCAGTCTTTATTACAATTCTTGATTTTTATTTATATTGCGCAAACTTAAATTATTGTAATTGTATTGTATTAAGGAAAATAATGACACATTTAACTTTGATGTTTGTTGAATAAGGGAAAACTTTCACAAAAATTCTGTCTGCATTTCTTAATATCATATCAATTGAATCTTAGAAATTATAGATATCAGGCATATTCCACAACTAGTGAATACATCTAACATATATAATGTTGTAATGGTGGTATAGTGTTCTTTGTCATATGGTGGTATATTGTGTTGTGTTAATTTTTGGTTAAAAAATACCTATCCAGATTCATTTGACTTCATTTATGACACATAATATAGTTTAAATTGTTAAAGATCATTAATTATTTGAATAATCCCGATATGCCTTAAATAGTTACACATCTGTAGCTATTATCTGTGTCTGCCTGACATTCTAACACAATTATTGTAATTGTATTGTATTAAGGAAAATAATGACACATTTAACTTTGATGTTTGTTGAATAAGGGAAAACTTTCACAAAAATTCTGTCTGCATTTCTTAATATCATATCAATTGAATCTTAGAAATTATAGATATCAGGCATATTCCACAACTAGTGAATACATCTAACATATATAATGTTGTAATGGTGGTATAGTGTTCTTTGTCATATGGTGGTATATTGTGTTGTGTTAATTTTGGTTAAAAAATACCTATCCAGATTCATTTGACTTCATTTATGACACATAATATAGTTTAAATTGTAAAGATCATTAATTATTTGAATAATCCGATATGCCTTAAATAGTTACACATCTGTAGCTATTATCTGTGTCTGCCTGACATTCTAACACAATTATTGTAATTGTATTGTATTAAGGAAAATAATGACACATTTAACTTTGATGTTTGTTGAATAAGGGAAAACTTTCACAAAAATTCTGTCTGCATTTCTTAATATCATATCAATTGAATCTTAGAAATTATAGATATCAGGCATATTCCACAACTAGTGAATACATCTAACATATATAATGTTGTAATGGTGGTATAGTGTTCTTTGTCATATGGTGGTATATTGTGTTGTGTTAATTTTTGGTTAAAAAATACCTATCCAGATTCATTTGACTTCATTTATGACACATAATATAGTTTAAATTGTTAAAGATCATTAATTATTTGAATAATCCCGATATGCCTTAAATAGTTACACATCTGTAGCTATTATCTGTGTCTGCCTGACATTCTAACACAGTTCATCTTAGCAAGGTTATCAAAATAATCAAATAAATCATTTTCCTCCAGAAACGCTGCCTACAAACAAAGGACCCTAGAGTAGCTTGTGGTGGCGGACCTTTTGCCTGCAAACAACCAAGGTCCTCTCGGCGGTGTAGTACCAGTGGTAGCTCTAGTTCATCTAGTTCCAGTGGGTCAAGCTCTAGTGGATCCTCAGGTTCTAGCTCTAGTGGGAGCTCCAGCTCTGGTAGTTGCTCAAGCGGATCTTCTAGTGGTAGCAGCTCTGCAGGGTTGGTGGATTTATGTCATTGAATTTGTTGTTTAAATAGCGACTAGAGCAACCCCCAAACTTAGCATATTTGTCAGTTTGTTTACTTTAACCCACTTTTACTGTTAAAATGTTTTCCTAAAATGATATTTATATGGACGAAAAATATTATTCATACTATAAAAAAATTTTGCTTTAAATATAAATGTTAAATATAGTTTCTCATGCTATATCTTATGTAACAGCAATTTAAATTTTAAAAAAAATAAAAATTAAATTTCAATAATAATTTGTCGACGGAAAATAGACATTTGTTCGAGCACACAGACAGACAAATGTATGAAAGATAGGTTGCTGAATGCTGAGGTCGTACCTTTCTAATAATAATAATAATATACAGATGTTTCACTGGAACTGTACAAGATAATTGATGTTTTTTTTAACTAATCATAAAGTAATAAGATATTTGTTCCTAATACATCATTCAAATTGTTTATTCCGAATGAAAAAAACGTCGATTAAAATGTTTGCTAAAGAAATACTCTGCAAGCATTAAAAAATTTCTTGAAATGCATAGATATGCTACAAAAATACTTCATACTCCGCACTGCACAAGTTATAGAATCTATATATATAATACTCTTATACGGCACCCAAATTTCCTTATATTTCTATCTCTAGAATAATGGCAACAACCGAAATGAACAAAAATACTACTAATTTCAAAATGGCCGACTGAAAACAACAAAAAAGTGTTTCTTCAGGAATGGCTTGAAAAAGGGAAAAATATTTATAAATATTATGCACAAAACATAGTTCGATACGGCAGAAAAACATTGGATGTATTTTTTTGAGAAAAGCACTACGCAATAACACAAGGATTGACAATTTCGGGAATGGCTGCAATAAGGTCAAAAAATGAAAAACAACCATAAATATTATGTGCAAAACATTGTTCAATACGGCAGTAAAACAGTTTTTTGAATAAAAACGGGGCAATTCAATTTGTCGGGGTAACCAGGGGTTGGCGAGCGATAGCGAGAAGGGAGCGTGCCCCCTAGTATAATATATTAAGTCAAAAATTTAAACTTTTTTTATTATCAATCAAATGGTCTTTTACCATTCCATTCTAAAAAAAAAAAGTTAACACTTGATCAGCCATTTATTTATATAATAATACTTATTCCATAACAGCTCGGGTAGTTCTAGCAGCAGCTCGGGTAGCTCCAGCAGTAGCAGTAGCTCTAGTGGAAGCTCATCTGGCTCTGACAGCGCCAGCTGTTGCAGCATTGCCAAATATGGCAGGTGCCGACGCAGGCGGCGAAAGTCATCAAGGCGGAAAAGCAAATGCGGAATTCTTCGAGGGAAAAGGTGTTCCGCGGAATCTTCCGGAGAATCTTGTTCTGGTTCCAGGTCGAGGTGTGAAAAGAGTGAATGTTCTAGGAATAAGAAGCTACAGGTAGATTTTTGTTTACTGTTTTAAGTTTATAGATAAAGATGTTTAATTGTAGTGTAGTGATTTTAATGTATAGCTGTTATTTAGATGTTTTCCCCCTGTCAATGTACAATGAGCCTTGTATTGCTCATTTTAAAATTAAGTATATTTTAAAAATTTCTAATAACTTAAATTTATGGAAACTTGATGTTACTTTTTTTTTTCTTGTTATGAAAGGTACTATGCACTGAAGTAATTAATTTATTTATTGCTATCAATGCAACCTCACAAATAGCTTCGCTAAAAACTGTCATCATTGTTTTGGAATATCTAAAAGGATTATTTTTTATATCTGCACCAAACTCTCTTCGTAGACAAACTGCAGGTCAAAAAAGCAATCAAATTAGAAAGAATGTATTGTTCAAAAAGGCAATCCAATTAGAAGGAATGTATTGTTCATATAGCTTAACCATTAGCCATGTAAGTTAGCCATGATTCAAAATCGTAAGGCACTGTTCCTTGTAATGTTCTTACAAAGCAGAAGCACTATCATGGAACTGGCACTGTATACTGTCATACGCAGGTAAGCTGCAGTGTTTAGACTAATGATTTGGACCATTGTTGTAAGCAGTCAATAACTCTAACTTATTAGAAAGTATACTGAAAGGCTGATTATTTGAGAAAAAAATAGCCCGATTCATTGTTGTGAATATTGCTGTTACCTGCCCACAGCAGTGGAGCAAAGTTATAAACAAAGAAACCCACTCCTCTGTTGTCTACTTTGCATTTGTTTTGGGAGTTTGTTATTGCATCTAATAATTCATAGTTGTGAAGGAACTGTGACGTAGGACAGTGGTCACCAATTAGTATTAGTATTTTTTTTCTTTCTTTTCATGATGCACGTTGGCAACATGTAACGTTTCTCTTGGTTGTAATAAAGTGGCGGTTCCTGTTCTACTACGATATGATACTTGTTTTGCTGTGTTTACGAAAGAAAGCACACATTAAATTACTGATTTTAATAATAGTAAGAGGCATAGTATTTTATTTATATTCGTTTTATTTTATCTCCACTCCCTTATTCTTTTTGTTTCCACCCTACCAGGTGAACGAAATCGACTGCTTCAGCGTTTCTTCCACCGATGGCGAAGAAGATGCCAAGAATGGCCCCCAGCAAGAATGCTTCAGCATGTGGAGGAAAGTTGAGGAGGAACATTGTGCCATCATAGAGAAGGGGTCTGAGGTCCAGGTGTTGAGTGTGACCAATGCAGAGGTGGAGTGCAACATCAATCCTGGGTATGTTAAAGAGCTAAATAATAAAAAAGAACTTTTGCATTTGTGTTTTGAGTAAAATTAAACAATGTAAGTGTAACATATGAAGCAAGCTATTATTGCTTACAATTGAATGAACCATCTATAATAATAACAAGAAGTTCTTGAAGAACTAAAATAGCCCACAATAGCAACAATCGTTTCTACACTAGATTTACACACATTAGAAAAAAAATTTGCTAAACACAGCATCCAGCTAAACTTGTAAAAGCCAAAATCAACTATTTTCCTTAATATTCTTTCGCAAATTAACTTAATATTATTTATCGTCTGCCCGATTTATTTGTAGTTCGAAGAATAATTAAATATTTATTAATAACAAAAATAATGAAACTACTCCAAACTGCATTAAAAAAATAAATATGCAAAAAAATATGCCTTGCCGCTTTCTTAGTAAACAATTAATGAACAATCAAAGAATCACATTGTGCTACATTTTATGACGTAATTCCAAAATGATTCATGAAAAAATTATTTTGCTTCAAATATTTTTAAATAAAGTTTCTCATGCCATTGTTGATTTGGCAACAGTGATTTAAGTGACTCAAAATTGAATTTCAATTCTAATTCAATGAGAAATTCGCCGACAGATAGTAGATTTATATCGGTCCGGACATACAGACAGGCGGACAAAAAGTATGAAAGTCTGGTCTCTGAGGTCATAGCTTTCTAACAAAAAAAGAATTTTTAAGATTCGAATGATAGAACCGATATAAGAAGGGGGGGGGGGGGGGGTACGGACAGACGGACATCGACCGCATGTTAATACCTACTTTTTCATTTTTTTAATTCTTTCGAATTAAAAAAAAAGTAGGCTAAAAATGAAGTCGCGTACGTGTGTATGTATATTCCGTATAGACTCTTAAACTAGACATCTGTTTGACTCGTAACTTGGCCTAAATGCGTAGTTCATACTTAGATTATGATTTTTGAATTTTCAGGTTTTAAAATGTTCTATTTTTGAAAATACACCACTTTTGCTCAAATCCGATAATTTTTTTTCTTTTAAAATTTTTACGAAAATAATAAAAATTGAAAATGTTTATTTTATTCTGTTGCCATTACCTTCAGAAGCTAAATTCATTTTTGAAAAATAATTGACATGTTTCAAGTGACGTAATTCCGCCAGTCTCCATTCCGGGTTTTATTGTGGGTTTATTTGATGATTTTTTTATTGATTTTTCTGTTTTACTGCATGTGTGCATATTGAAGCAATAAATGTATAGTTAAGCAATTACTGAAATATGATGGTTGATAAAGGCCATCGCACTAGAGCTGCATATTAGGGTTTTATGTCTTTATTTTTTCGCCAAACTCGCCAAATTATTTACTAATACGCGCCAAATGGGCAAAATGTTTTTTTATAAATAATTTATAAGCTGGTTGTTCAAAGGTCATTGTTCTAGAGCTGTATTATTTGTGTGTTTGTAGCTATATTTATTTTCTCGCTATATTATTTCCCAAAACGCGCCAAATAACATAAAAGGTTTTATGTATTTATGTGGGAATTGTGATGGTATTTATGAGTGCATTTTATAGCGTATTTTTCATTTTGGAATTTTAAGGCAATGAAACAGGATTTTATACTTTATAACGAGCGGGAAGAATAACATAAGTTTATGATCCTATAACAGGTTATATGATACACATACTTGGATCGATTTTATATTTTTTAAATCCGTGCGAAGTGCGGGTATTCATTTGCTAGTTTAAAGTAAATAAACAACTTTTCATAACTGTGTCTTAAAATGTATTTTATTGTATGTCATTTAATTTTTTTTAGTTTTTTTTACAAATGGAAGAAGGGAGGTGTTGTGAAGTCAAAGCTAGTTTCAATAGAATTAGTACTTATTTTGGGTAAAAAGATAAGCCAATCATAAGTTAAATTTGTAGGGCATCTACTTGTTACTCTTATATTTTACAGATTTTTCTCTAAAATTCTGTTTGTTTTTCAGGAACCAAAACTCGTATGAACCCTGCAATCGGGTCGAAGAAATTCATGAGGAAGAGAAACACCCAATCATCAGAACAGACGACTGTAAAAACAATCAAAACCAAGTTTGCAATTATGACTTTGCGTGTATGGAGCGAATACCGGTAATGAAAGAGCACATTGCCTCCAACAGCACGAGCATAGACTTGGATGCATTGCCATCAATGAACAATGTCTCTCCAGATAGTGGTATCCAATCTTCAGGCGATTCTCCGCTTCGTATCGAATGTGAGTTACCACCTGTGTCACAAAGGACTAAAAACCCCACCGATGACTTTTATACAAGGACTTCTTCCTCGGACATGCCAAATAGTCTCCAGGTACAAAAACACAACTCCCCTGGCCTTTCACCTCCTGTTCTGACACCACCAGAACCGCTGTGGACATCAGGGTCATCTAACTTATTACCCCACCAAAGTACGGAGAAAAGAAAGTGTGACGATCATCCTGCCCCTTTGCTTGTGCAAATCAATACTGCAGAAGTCAAGTACCATCATCAGCTTCCTGGCTCCGTAGAATCCAAAGTATCCATGTTCCCCGATTATAAGTTACCAACATCTGAAAAGTCGACCATCGAGTCAGCCGACTTGGGAAGCAGCTCAAAATTGGACAGCCTGTCCTTATGCACAACCGACAATAAAGACTCATTTTCTCAAAGCTCACTCAATCTCATGTTCGACGACTCGGCCGAGAAATCCGAACCGTCGTTATTCCAAGACCAAACGTCATCTCAGACCACATCCGACTTCAAGCGCAAGAGGAACCGATCTCAGAAAAACACTGACAACAACTCCAAAGCTGCTGATAATGAGCTACAGCTTTTGGTGCAGAGTGTTCAAGACTCCATCAGCTCTCAGTTCCAAGGTGTCGAATCCGACGAGTTAAGTGACGTCGACGTCAACAGCATACCTGTGACAGCCCTTACTTGTGATACCACTAGTGATAGTTTCTGTGATAAACTCTCGGCCGAAGATAATATCGAGATGCTACTGATCGACAGGACGTGTCTCCATGAGGACCAAAAGCCAGCAAATGACAGCCCTAAAGTTGAACTGGATCGTCTTACATCAGAAGATTCAAAGTCATCGCCTGCTAATAAAGCAGAGGATACTGGTTTTTGTGAACTGGTTTCACAAGACAATCTACTTCAACAAGATATTTATAAACCTGACCCAGTACAAAAGTGTGAAGATGAGGAAATTGCAAAGCATCTGACAGACAATATTTCGTCAAGATTGTCTGGATTTTCGAATGTAGAAACTTACAAGGATTCCATAACGTCGAATACTTCTCCGCTCAAAGTTACACCTCTTTTTGATGGTACTAGTGTTGCACCAGAATCTAAGTCTGTTGATATAAGTTTAGAGGAAGTAAATGAACCAACTAACCATGATCGATGTTCTGACTCTCCTGTATGTGTAAGCCAATCAATTAATGAAAACCTAAATTCCGAAACATGTCAAGAAAATGCAACTTTGAATACTGAAAAGCCAAACATTTCAGTAAGAAGCAGGGGTCGGAAAAAGAGTTCGAAAAGAGGAAGGAAAAAGTCAAAAAATAACAATTTAAAGGCATTAAATGACACAATAATGTCAGAAAATGTTGAAGTTTTAGCTCAAAAAGACAATATCATAAATCAAAATGAATCAATCCATCACTCTTTGCCCTTAGGTCCTGTCCAAATTTCTAATTCCAATTCTGATTTAATATGTAATAATCCTCCAAAACAATTGTGCAATTCAAATGGTTCTAAAGGTTTGTTATCAAGAAGTTTTGACTTCCTTAATGGGGAAATGAGTGTCAATATTGAAGATTATGAAGCTTTGTTGGAAATTCCTGTTATAGTGACAGATGATAAAGATTCTCCAAGTCCAAAATCTAGTGAAAGTGTTCCAGAATCTGTGCATACAGGTGTTTTACCTGAAATCACTACTTCTGAAGCAGATCCTGTGCCATCACCAAAACCTACTGCAAAAAATTTGCGATCCAAATTGTCAAAAAGAAAAAGTCATGCTAAAACTTTGAAACAAAGTGTACCAGATTCTACAGAAGAAAATTTAGCCTGTCCTAATGATAATTATGAAATTGATAGCGAGAAAGATGCTAAGGTTAATAGTTATGAAGCCTTGAATGAAAGAATTAGTGACAAAGATGATGCATCTTTAGAAATTGATGCATCGATGAGTTTGCATCTAAATACCTCAGACACTGCCCTTAATAACATTGATTTATCTGATAAAATAATTGATAATACTGGTACCGTTAATGTTATAGAAAAACAAGCACAAGAATCACATGAACAGACAGTAACAGAAAATGTTATAGCTCCAACACATAAGAAGAGAGGCAGAAAAAGCAAGAAACGGATACTGACAAAAGTTTCGGAAGATGACAAAATTATAGTTATTAATAACACTGGTATGGAAATAGATACAACTAAGCTTGATAATACCAAACAACCATTGGATACTTCTGTTAAGCCCAACACCATCAATCAAGTATCCATAAGAACAGCATCCAAAAAAATGGCCAAGCCCAGTTCTTCAAAATATCCCAATTCAGATGATGATTTTGTAACAAAGGATCTAGATCGAAGTCAAAACATGGAGGAGAAAAATGATCCGGATGTTTCTTCAAGGTTGTCATCAACAAGAATAAGGCCTATTCGGAATAAAAACAAGGTGCCTGAACAGCAATCGCCTTTCCTAAGTTATGATGCTGTCATTGATGAAGTTGCTCAACAGGGACATGAAAACAACAGGGACAAGGAAAAAGACAAACTAGAATTAAAAATCACCGATTCTCCTTGTGTTTCTGAAGAAAAGACGGGTAGTCCTATTCGTCCCATTTTAGAGGAAACCTCTAGCCCAGAATCTAATTTGAAATCTTCGAAGCGCAAATCCAAAAAATCACCAGTTTTAATATCCAGGGAATCGATCAACAGAGTTAAGTCACCTAAAGAATCTGATGTCACTTCTAAAAAGTCGCAAATTGTCAGTGGTAATTTTAGTCAGGATAGTTTAGTTACTGATCAAGAGCCAGTAATGTCTGAAAAATCTCCTAAACTTCCTAAAAAGCAAAACTGCAATAAGTCTAAAAATTCCAGCGAGAATTCTGCCCTGAGCATCTTGGTTATTAATCAAGAAGCAATAGTGCCTGAAACACCAAAACTCTCCAAATCACCAAAAGTCTCTAAGAAGCAAAAGTCTCAAAATTGTAATAATAATTCTAGCCAAGATATCTTTGTTGATTTGGATGAACAAGTGACTATGCTTGAAAAATCACCGAAACTCACTAAAAAGCAAAACTCCAATAAGTCTCAGATTTCCAGTGACCATTCTATACAGAATGACTTGGCCATTGATCAACAACTGACTGTGCTTGAAAAATCAGCAAAGCTCCCTAAGAAGCAAATATCCAAATCTCAAAATTCCAGTGAATATTCTAGCCAAAATGACTTAGCTACTGACCAACAAGCAACTGTGCCCAGCAAATCACCAAAACTTCAAAAGAAGCAAAACTCCAAAACAGTTGATGTTCATGGAGTTAGGTTTCTTGATGAAGACCCCACTTTGGCTTCAGGAGTTGACGTAACAAAAGAAAATGCAACCTCAAAACAGAAAAAGAAAAGATCTCCTTCAAATTCAAAAGTGTTGGAAATTGAAACCACACCAGGCCTCAAAGAAACACAAGACACTAAACATTCTTCACCTCCTACAGAAGCTAAAATTTCTAGCAGAAGAAGATCAACTCTATCACGCAAGAAAGAAGTCAGTGTTACGGAGTCTGCTCAAACCAAAGGTGCTGATACCAATTTAGTTTCTCCATCAGGTAAAGTTGATGTTTCTGATTCAAAACCAGTTTCTGCCAAGCAAGAGTCGAACAAGAAAAGCAGGATTGAGTCTAATTCTGGGGTAAACAAGGCCCTGCCAAATGTGTCTTATTCAGATGAACTGCCCACCAAGCGAAATATGAGGCAGAAGAGTGCCATTAAAATAGTTGATATGTCACCTAAATCTAAGAAGGGGGATAGTGTTAAAAATGAGCTTATTAGGGCTAAAAGTATTAGCCCCAAAGAAAAATCTCCCAAAAATGGTTTGATCATGGAAAAAATGCCTTGTGTCGAATCAAAAGATGCAGATTTCTTAGATAATAGTCAAATCCCGACAAAGAATGGCAAGAAAGAAGTGCTTAAACCAAAAGTTGAGGAGGAAAAGGAAAATTTTGTTGTAACAGCTACAGATAAGATTTCTCCTGGGAAGCAAAAGGTGAAGCTGAGTAAAAGTAGTAAAGGGCAATCAATAAAAGTGCTAGGGGAGGAAAGTAAAAAGGGTTGGACTTATTCTTCTGAAATGGACTATCCTGAAAGAGAGTCAGACGCTCTGTCTTCCCTTTCTGTCAATGAAGAAGCCATGGATGTGTATTCAGATGCTTGTGGTTCGAGTGGAATCGATAGGCATTCCTCACTTGAAGTCCATAACAAAAGAAAAAAGCAATATAAAAAGAAAATGATCCAAGACCCAACATTTTTAACAGATTTAGAAAAACTTACAAAGCAGCTCAAAAGCTCTTATATATCCAAAAACGATACAAAGGTCAAAAGTGCTCAATTGAAGGACCTGTTTCCAACAATTTTTCAGTTTGGAACTTTCATCCAGGGTCGGGGTCAGAGACTGAATAGGCTCCTGCACTTGCTTCAAAAGTCTAGAGATCCAAACACAAAGCCAATAGCCACAAAGGAAAAATCCAAGAAAGTTCAAAAGGGCAAAGCTGCCTCAAAAGCCCAGCCAAATCAGAAGCAGAAGACCTCTGTCAATGAAAACTGTCTTCCTCTTAAGAAACGGAGATGCCTTGTGCCTCAGAACCAAGTTCAGAGTGCCAAGAACTCCGTCAGCAATACCCATGCGCCAAAACAATCACTAGCTAAACGAATTGAAAACTCATTCGATGAGACAATAGAAGAATGCATACGGAAGCACATGATGAAAGACTTGCCAACAGCTGAAAAGCTTGTGTCTAGTTCTTCACCAAAATCCAAAGCAAAATCCGAGATCAAGCTTGGTATCGAGCCTACCAAGTCTTTGGAATCCTGCAACAAAGCCATCAAGAGTGATGTCTCAGCAGAAGAATCTCATTCTGAAGACGCTGAAGATGTTCCGTTGGCATCTCTGTTGAAACTGAAAGGTAAAAGAAAACCTACAAGAACCATCCAAGCTTATTGTCAGAAGCGCAAGAAACTCCTTAAAGAGGCTTGTGTCAAAGCTCAACAGAAAAAAGTTGGTTCTTCACCCGAGACAGTTCCAAAGAAGCGTGTCAAACGGCGTGTCAACAAGACTGGATTCGTAAGAGCAAGAAAGAGGAAAGCCAAACCTGTAATCGTTCCTCAGGAAGTCACTGAAACGGAACCTAAACCTGGAGACGTCATCGATTTGACAGCAGAAGACACCTATTTGGACGCCATTGAGAGTGTTGTAAAGGCATCCGAAGTCAGATCTCGAAGGAAGAGAAAAAATGTGGCTCAGAAATGTGAGATTGAGGTTTTAGATATAGCCAGTGGGAATGATGATAATGATGTTGTAGAATGTGTAGGGTCTAAGAAGATGAAACGTGTTGAAGAGCGTGAGGAATTGGAACCAAAGTTAGTATCATCATGTCTCATTTATTCTATATTATATTTTCGTCACCTGACTCTTCTAAATTACGACGCCCGTCTCCAATAGCCTTCTTGTAGCTCTAGTGCAACGATAATTCAAACTAAACTATATTATATTTTTATATGAAAACATCTCATAAATAGGTAATCAAATGCCATCTGCTGTTTGACATCCTAAAGAAATAATTTCTATACTTTATGAGAAATATTCGGATGACTCACAGAAACCTGGGCATTGTGATATTTGAAATAAATGTATATTTGTACTTTACTAAATCAAGGTATCTTCGACCACTTAGTAAGGCACTTGCCTTGCATACGATATGATACAGGTTCGGGCATTTTCAAAATTACTCCTGACCTATATAGGGTCTCTGCAGCTAAAAAGTGCAACGAATAATACCTAGTGTTGAGAGAGTGCACATTAAATATGCTCCAAAGCAGCAATGTTGCCCTTAAAAGTTGCGTTGGGTGCCTACTCAGGTGTCTGCTTGTCAATCGCCAATAGCCCTTGTGTAGATCTAGTGCCACAATAATTCAACCTAACCCTAAACCTCAATATTTTTATTTGGAGGCTTTCATAAGCGTGTTTGCCTTGGCTGCACCTATTCAAAAAAGCTCTTAAGCTTTTAATCTTAACTTGTTTCAGAAGTTCTACCTCAGGTTATTCAGACATTTTAACTTCTGCTTCTATAAAAGAATGCTATATATTAAAGTATTTCAGCATATTAATAATTAAAACTCAATAGGAAAGGGCTAATTCTAATACGATACTAACATTTTGATATATTGTAACAATGTAACTGGAAGTGTTGACTCATACTTATTTAAGTTTAAAAAAACTGTTCATTTCTCAAGCTTTTACTGATTTTAAGTTACTTTATATTTTTGATTCTAGGTACCAACAGATTATCCAAGTCACAGAACCCTCTTCTGGAAGAAAACTAGCCCCAGTTGATCCCAGAAAACCAAAGAAGAAGGAAGTTCATTTCCCTAAAAAGAAGTACCTCAAAGCTGGTCTTTATTCGGCCTGCTTCAAGGAAGACATGTAAGTTACTTTAATTTAAACTTTTCTTTTATCTTAAATTATGTCAGTTGGCATAAATGTTTGGGAAAAAATAAGGATTTTTAATGGAGTAAGCTTGCTGCCAACGTCATAAAAAGGTCACTATGTATGAAATATTGTTTAAGTGCATTTTGATCGGATTATAAGTATTTTGGCAGAAAATTGTGATGCATATGGAATGTAGTGAGGATTGACAACATTCTAATTAAGTTACATAGGATTCAGTTAAGTTTTCCAATTTACAAAGTAAAATAACCAGCAAAAGTATTTTAGTTATATATATTTTCAAAATCTGTCTAAATGTCTAGCTGCCAATATATTAAGCAATAGCCAGATTAACCAGAATCTACAGCATTTTGTTGATATCCAAAGTATGTTTTTTAAAGAGACAACCATTTCTATTTATTTCAAGTAACTGCAGTTGTTCTGCATTCAAATGACTTAACTACTAAATTTTCTTCCTTTTATTATGGTGTCAAATGCAATGCGAACCTAAACTTAGGGAACGTACATAAATTACGTCACGCAAAATTTTGACTTTTTTACCCCTTCCCCTATGTCACGCTGCGTCACGTTTTATCGAACACCTCCCTCTAAAATTACGTCACGTTGTTGCACCCCCCCCCCCCTTAAAGAAAAAGTTAATTTTAATATTTTAATATATTTTCCCTTTGTTTCTGAAATTTGAAAAAAAATGCATATTTTTATATTTAAAAAAAAATTATTTGGAAAGAAAAAAAATTAAGAATTTATCTTGGTTAAATAATTTATTCATAGGAATATACCAACATTGTATTTACATTTCCGTTGTCCAAGGTCTAACTAGCCATTCGCTAATGTCTTCTAAAAAAGGGGGTCTGAGAGTAATCGGAGCTGTCTAGTCTAGTTCTGGGTCTTTTGGTGTTCTTCCAGGTTTTTGCGTGTTACGAAAAATCTGTATAATATAGGAGACTAATAATGCTGACGTTGTTGCATATAATAATCTCTCCATCCTCTTTATGAAATAAAGTGTTTCTTATAAAAAGATTTCAATTTTTTTTCTCAAAAACTGTTTTATGTAAAACAGATTTCCTTGCAAAATTAGAAATGTTCAAATCGTTAGGTCACGCAAGCGATTACCTCTACCCCCTCCATGTCACGTTGGTGCATACCCCTCCCTCCCCCCTCTGAGCGTGACGTGATTTATGTGCGTCCCTTAAGTGAAAAAACTGCTGTTGAATTATTTCACTTTTTTCTTAAATTAAATATTTCTTTTCAATTTATAAAGTATCATTATAGTTAACAATGTCAATTTTAATTAAATAGTTATTATAATCAATTTATAATTTTTTTTCAATAGCCCTGCAGTCAAAAAACCTAGCAGCAGCAGTAGCAGCAAGAAATCTCGTTCAAGAGAAGTGAAAGAATATGTTCCCGAAGACCATGAATTTGGGCTAATGCCACCGCCAATACATGTGGGAAAGTACCTTAGAGAAAAACGTAGTGACTACAAACTACCTTTCGATCTCTGGTGGCTCCATAAGCACAAGCAGGTAAGTCAAATTTCAATGATAAAGGTTTTTTTAATGGATTTATAATTCGTGAATGCCTTGAAGTTCTGTTACTTGATGCCTATGTGGATGGTAGTACTTGTTTTATCCCAATTAAATATTAAAAACTTAATTGCACCATTTTCAAAATTTGGGTATGAAATATTTGTTAAATTATAGAGTAATTAATATCTTTCAGTTCTGTAATTTGGCCTGTTGCATTTCTGTGAAATATTAACATTTGAATGTACATGTTATCTTTAAGTTTAAATAGAGTAATACTATTATTTCTTTTGAGGCTGTAAATTCCCTATTTAGAGTTGATATTAGTTAAATCTCGTAACATACCAACATTTTGCATTTCCTTAAAAATATGTAGGTCACTTTTGACTTCCTCTGAAAAATGAATAATTTGTTAGGGCTAATTCATTTTACTTTCAATTACCTAATATGAAATATAACATAATGAAAGTATATTGTGATGGAGACGAAAATCCAAAATGAAGATTTTGATTTTCTTAAATGCTTTGGAAAGTGCTGATTCTAAAAAAGTGTTTTTTAAACATTGGTCTGTCTGAAACCACTCTACAGCTTGAACTAAATGAGCTAAGATTGCTTAAAAATGAAAACCTTCTTTAATAAATTCTACAGTATCAAATATCTATTATTTACAGTGTTTTGCAACCCTTGTTTTTCAATACATTTATTTGACTCTCTATGGCTATGTCCTCACTACGACATCAAACGCCACAAAGGCAACAAATGCAACAAAATTTGGCGACCGCCAAGAGTGCCAACTAATGCAATAGCATGGGGGCTGAAGTCGCCAAGTTTTGTTGCCTTTGTGGCGTAGTCAGGACAAAGCCTATGGTTAATATTAAGTATATGAAGTAAAGATATTTTCTTTTCAGCTTGTTTATAATGATGAGTCGTCAAACAATTATAAGAAAATTAGAACCAGTAAGTTTTTTTATTCTAATCTTTCTAACTTATATTTTAAATAGCTGGTATAGTGAATTTTAAAATGCAATACTTTATTTTTAATAAATAATGAAAAATAATTCCTATTTTAATAAAATTCATATACAAGTGAAACACAATCCAATAACTTTGTCATTTAAACATTGTAGAATTTACCGTCTTTTAAGTGAATTTATCTTGTGCAGCATTTTAACTAGACTATTTTTAAACCCATCAAAAAAATATCCGTACAAAAGTACAAAGCAATTAATTGAATAGCTTAGTGGAAGAATGTGCTATGTGACAAAAATTTAAAATCAAGAAAAGAAATTTTGAAGTTTTTAGTTTGCACTATCTGTTTAAAACTGTTCTTTCAAACGATAAAAAAACTTGAAAGTTTATGAAAAAGTAGAAACTTATTATCTTTTTGGAGGGAATAACATGTTCATTGGCACAATTTTTTTTTTCAAATGTCTTATTGCATGTTTTTCTACAAAGCTCTTCAATTGTGCAATCAAACCTTTTACAGGTTTCTAAAAGATTTAAGATCTTCACATATAACCATCATAAATGAAATTCTAACTCGAATCTTTCTTTAGATGTATATGTGGACATCAAGCCTGACTCGACTAAGAATGAAGATGACCAGCCGTGTATGTGTGTTCCACCTAAAGACAGTCGCAGGAAAGGATGTGGGGTAGACTGCCTAAACAGGTGGGTGAATAAAACAATGCAAAAAGTATTAAACATTTTAAGAAATTTTTTCACTTGAGTACGTAGAGCAAGATAGCAGGCAGTACGCAAACTGTGGTAAAACAACGATGTTACCTGAAAAGGACTGTTACTGCCCAACTTCTTTGATGAAGAGTTAAACCTTTTTTCTGAATTTATTGATCACTGTTTTGCAGATTATTATTATTATTATTATTTTTTTTTTTTGGGGGGGGGGGGGGGGGGGGTGCAACGTTCTAAAACTTTTGAAAATTTTCCCATGACACAGACTAAGACAGAAGATAGTATGCAAATGCGGTAAAATGTCCATGTTTCCTTAAAAACCCAGTGACCGCTCATTTTTCCCGATTAAAGGATTAACTGATTTTTCCAATAGAAGGTTAATTTGTTTTAATCATTTGAGGATTTCCATATTAAGGACTTTTTATTTAAAATGTCCTCAAATTTTTGTCTTTCTTTTTAGCATTCAAGACTGCAGACATTATGTTAAGCCTCAGAACTTCACGAAACATCAGATTAAAATAGAGTAAATTTGAATAATTTCAAGAACTTAAATTGTACTGTGTTGAATAATTTCAAGAACTTAAATTGTACTGTGTTGAATAATTTCTAGACCTTAAATTGTACTGTGTTAAATAATTTCAAGAACTTAAATTGTACTGTGTAACTAAGCACTTATATTTTGTCTTTCCAGAATGATGTACGTTGAGTGCTCTCCCCAGCTGTGCCCTTGCAAGGACAAGTGTTCCAACCAGAGGATATTCAAGCACGAGTGGAGCCCTGGTCTGGAGAGGTTTATGACCAGGAACAGGGGCTGGGGGATTCGAACAACGGAATTTATTCGTGGTGGTAAGAAGCACCTTTTAACACTTTTATTATAAGACATGTAAGTGCTTTATAATGGCTCTTTAAGTGTTGAATGTATTGTCTTTCTGGCACACATACACCCTCTTTAACAGCTTAAATGGGAGCAAGTCTGTTAAGCCCGGGTAAACCAGAGAAGTGAAATTAAGGTTTCAATATACAGTTGATTGAGCATTTATATATCGATGATATTTGCCTTTTCGATACATAATTAAAGTAATGCACTATTTTATGTGTGCAAGTATTACAAACCATTAAAAGAAATCCTTTTTTTTTTGTTGGAGATCTTGGAAAATCGGAAGCTTGCCACAATTTAGTTATTTTTTATCTGCATCATATGGCGGGGGATCGATAACCAAACTTGTCATTTTTAGCTAGTTTTTACGTTTTAAGGATACGAAAAAATTTGGTGGGTTAAACAGATTTCGGTTAAAAGTGTGACTACTATATTGGCTCTTCGGATCCAGAATCTTTTTTCTTTAGACTATAAGTTTTGTTTTAATTATTAAAATTTCATGTATTCCTTTCTTTCCTTAGGCGAGTTTATCCTAGAATACGTTGGAGAAGTGGTGAGTGACATAGAATTCCGTCACCGTATGGCCGAGCGTTACCGTAACGACCAGCATCATTACTGCCTGAGCCTCGATTCTGGAACTGTTATTGACGGATATCGGTTGGCCGGGGAGGGCAGATTCGTCAATCATTCCTGTGAACCCAATTGCGAAATGCAGAAGTGGTAAGGGTTTTTTTTTTGCTCATACAATATTAACTTAAGGGGGAATGAGCGCGCTGGACCACGGATCTCCAAACTAAAGTGCCTCAGTGTTAATCCAATAGGAAAAAAATTATTTTCTTTGCCACATTTCTCCGGCTGTATTGAATATTTTTACAAACGTTTTTTTTTTTAATGATAAATGTATATAACTTACAGGTCTCTATAATCCTACTTTTTGAAATTGCTTCTAATATTTTGTGTAAAATTATTTATCGAATATTAAAAAAAATATTCGTACCAAATTCAAAAAGTGGGATTGTCGGGACCTGTAAGTCGGCTACATTTATCACGTAAAGAAATCCGTTTGTAAAAATATTTAATACAGCCAGAGAAATATGGCAAAGAAAATATTTTTTTCTCTATTGAATTAACAGTGAAGAACTTTTCTTTGTAGACCCACCGTCCAGCGCGCCCATTCCCCCTTAAGTTTTTGATTTTTCAAATATACAATTGAAGAGCTTAGTGGAAGAACGTGCTGTGTGACAAAAAGTTGAAACAAGAAAATAACCTATTCTCCTTTTTCCTCACTTACTTGGGTTTGGAAAGAATTCGCAATTAACCTCACTGCAGAGCCTGAAACAAAGTAGGTTTAGAACAGCAAGGATTACACTGTTTCCTGAAAAACCACACAAGGGAATTTGGGAAGAAAGCGTTGTAATCTGATAATGTATGCTGTTGTCAGTTTAAGAATGTTTTTGAAGTGCATGTATTGTCTGATTTTAATGTCTGTGATATTATAAACTCAATATGTTATTTTAAAATATTTTAGAATTAAAATGAAAGTATTATTTTATCGTTTTGTTTACCTGTCATGTTGTTATTTTTGTGTTTTTTAAGACCTTAAATATTCTATTAAGAATCGGGAAAATTTGTCTGTCAATTTTAAGTTCATGTTAGGCTGCCTAAATCTATTATATTTTATGTTCTAAATTTTCTGTATTGTTAAAGCATTATTTTGTTTTCAGGTATGTAAACGGACACTACAGAGTTGGTTTGTTTTCCATGAAAGACATCTTTCCAAATACAGAACTTTGTTATGACTACAACTTCATTAATTATAACCTTGAAACTCAGGTATGTTATACTCAATTTTTTTTTCATTATATTAATAATTTCATTTTTTAAAATCTTATTTTTTTTTTAAAGAATGTTTATATTTTCCCAAGATATCAATGTGACAAATGAAATCTAAATGTTATGAAATAGGACCTTTTTACTTTCAAATATCTAATATAAGGTAATGAAAGAATTGTGATGGGATAGAAAATTCGAAACGGAGATTTTTTGTTTTCCACACATTTTGGAGGTTGCTGATTCCGAAAAAGTAGTTTTTGAAATGGTCCATCTGTCTGAAACTATTCTACAGCTCGAAGTAAACAAACTACAGACTTTAAATTTGGTGCACAAGTTCCTAGTACCTGTCCTACGTCATAATAAGGTTTTCAAGAAAATCGTGCATAGCACAAATGACAGCTGTCTTAGAACTTTTTTTGGTTTTAAAGGTATTGCTGAAAACAATTGATACAAGGTTCCCATTCCATGTTGCCTCTGTCTGATGTGATAATAAGGTTTTTCTTAGAACATGCACAAATGATAATGGCCCTGGAACTTTTTAGGTTTAAAAGGTATCGTGATTGACTTATAAGGTATATAAATACCTTTAAATGTAAACAAAAGATCTGTGTTTCAATCATTGAAGCTCTATTATATTTAAAACACATGAAATCCTTAACAATATCAGCATTATAATAACCCTCAACATTACAGCAAACCTGTAGATGTGGTAGCTCAAAATGTCGAGGCTTTATCGGGGGTCGGTCTCAAAGGCTGAATGGCCAGGCTAAAGAAAAGGAGAGGAAAGAAAAACGGAAAAAATCCATCGCAGACTCCAAAAAGGGCCCTGGACGTCCCAAGAAAAGGAAGGACGAAAGACCTATGGAGAAAAAAGACCAGAAAGAAGTGAGTTGTTATTGTTTTAGTTTTGATATTTTTTTAGTGGAATAGAAGATGCTTTTTTTGCTGTTTAAAAAATAATTTGATCACTTTTCAGTATCAATTCACTTTTCTGTTGCGCAGGATTGTGTTAGCTGTATGTTGTATATTTTCTGCTTTATGCACTATATATTCATTTAGGCTATAGAACAGTCTGGAATTAAGAGTATGTGGCCTGTAGGTTAATGTTCATTTGCCATTTTTTTTATAGTTAATTGATTGTTTAATACATATGTTTTAAGTTTATTTTTATTTATTGCTTTCACATTTGTTTTACATTATGTTGTTTTATTTTTTATACCTATATTTGCAATAAATAGGCTACTGAGCCTATTTAGCAATACTGTCATGGACTTGTTATGTGAAAGTAATGTTACAGAGTAGAACTTTAATTAAGGACACCAATATAACTGCCTACCTATAAACGGCCCGTGCAGCCTAAAAAATTTCCAACCAATAATGCCCTGTGCAGAAGGCGTGCATGCTAAATATACTTCAAAGTCCCAATTCTGTGTATGATGTTGGCTTTAACTGTTGCGTTGGGAGCCTACTCGGGTGTCGGTTTGTCACTTGACTGTGGTTCTAAATTACAAAGCCCATCGCCAATTGCCTTCGTGTAGCTCTGATGCGATGAAAATTCAAATGAAACGAAACTAAACTATTATAACTCAAATGCTTTAAGTCTAACCACATCATCATTACTTTCAACAGCACATAAAGAATGAATACCTACCTTACAACCGGCAGTCATTCACCATCCAGATGAAACCCATGTCCCACCAGCAAAGGTGCTATGTCCAGAAGCACCACTGCTTTCTGCTGAGGAACTATGAAAAGGTCAAGCGGGCCAAGGACGAAGCGAGAGCACTCCAAGAGAAAGAAGCAGAGAAGGAAAGTGCTGCCAACAATCCAGGTGAGTTTGAATAAAATAAATAATTGATTTAATTCCAAATAAGTTTTAACCTTATGATTTGACTATTAGGATTTAATTTTATTTAACTTTTATAGCCACTTTACAATCTCACTTACTACCCCCAAGGATATTTTAAATGTCGTTTAAACTGCACTTCTTTAGCTAAAATAAGTTTTTTTTTGTTATAATAGAGTGACACTTCCTACACATGCTGCATTCATTAAGACAAAATTGAATATTTTGAATTAGAGTCTGCTCAGTGGCTGTGAAATATTACATGCCCGCTTCATTAGCCCGGTTTCAAGCATCCGCTGTGTTGGCAAACTTTCAGGATGCAAGAATCGTTGGCACACATGTTTTATGATTGTGTCGCATGTAAAAAGATCCCTTGCGTAGCCATTTGGCTTGGGTTCTCATATCAAAATTAAATCTGAGCATACTTTAACATCCATATAGAGAGTTCTGATTCATTGTAATCTGAGCGTCAAAATTGCTGGCGAGAGCCGCCTAGAAAGGCCCCTACAAGATAGTCATCAGTTCTGGGGAATATGTCGAGTTTGCGAAAGGCTTGAGAAGAGAAAAAAAATGTAACTGCAATAGTATACTTTTAAATGGAAATGAGTTTTAAATTTTGACTAACTTTTAAATAAACTAACGCAAATTTATATGAGAAAGCAATTGAGAGCAGCTAGTAGGATTATCTTTTTCCGAATATGCTTCTGATAACATTCCATACCTCAAAATATGACGAGTGCAAGTTATAACTTTTATAAACTAAAAACTAGAGCAATTCATAACAGCATCACTTTTTTTAACCTTTATTTATAAACTACTATATGATCTTAACATGGATGTAAACGTTGAATTTGAGTTGTGGTGGTTTATGTTTGCATTTATTTTGTAAATGAGCTTAGGGGTAATTAAAAAGCACCTATATCGATTGCTACAACTGAACATCTGTGAGTTCAAAATAATGACTTAATATATATGATTTATCTACATTTAACTGCATCTTGAGAAGAGATGGAAAAACTTTAAACTTAATTTTTTAATTTTCTTTATAACTAGACCTATACTGATTGGTTTTGTTAATATTTTTCAGATGCTTTTCACGCTCAATTTACTGCCTTAAATACAGCTCGATCAGTCAAAACAAGGAGATTGGCTAATGCTGAAGAAAATACCGAATTAGCCAAAACTGCTAAATTAGCTCAAGTCTTTAAAGACATTTTCACTGGAGTCACCACCTGCAAAGGTATGTCATATTCACAATTTATTATTATTACGAAAATACTGTAAATGTATTTCAATGACAAACTGAAACGTTCATAATTCTTTGTATTTATATTTTAAAATTTAATTTATTTAAGCTTCTTAGTTCCATTTCTTTTTGTGTATCTCTCTATTAAATTATAGTTCTCTGCTAGTTCTGTAGAAGGACATTCTATTAAACATTAATCTCAATTAACAATACTAACTTATAATCTTCTAATGTGTTAGATAATTTTGGACAAAATTTTTTAAAGCACTTTCTATTCGGGTACTAAAAATATTATTTTTAATCTTTGGAAACTAATTTTAATGTATAAATTTAACATAAATATTACTTCATATCTATCTAATTTTACATAATTTTTGTTGTTTCAGCTGAAGATGGTACAACTTTAGCTAGCCCATTCTTCCAACTTCCTTCAAAAAGAAAGTAAGTTTTCTTTGCTTTATGTGGTCAGACTTAAATTAAAATTATTTCATGTGATTTAATATTGTTTTAACAATATTTTTGTGTGAAGTGAAGTTTCTCAATCAATTTGTTTTGATTTCATAAATAATTTTTTATCATATTTAAAGTGTTACTTTCAATTACTTAATATGTGATATAAGTAATGGGGTTCTCTCGGCAAAATTAAATCTCGGCGTACTTTAACATCCACAGAGAGCTCAGATTCATTGTAATCTGGGCATCAAAATTGGTAGCGAGAGTCGCCTATATGGTGCCACAAAGAATGGCTCTCAGTTCTGGGGAATATGCCGAGTCTGCAAAAGGCTTGACCGCCAATATTGCAGCCCCATTAGAGAAAAAAAAATATGTGATAAAAGGTAAAGAAAACATTGCGATGGGGTCGAACCTAAAGAACCTTCAAATTTTGTGCACTGTCAGACGTCATAATAAAGGAGAAAATCGCAAAGGCGCAAAGGAAAGCTGCCACACAACTTTTTAGGTTTTAAATTTATTGAAATTACCTTATAAGGTATGTAATCACCTTTAAAGGCATTGATTTATTGAGTGGTAATTGAAAGTCGTGTAGTGTTACACGCCCTTAGTTTTATAATGTGAAATATAATTTTTTGAAAACAATATAAGGAAATTAAAAGGGCTAATGATGAAAGTGCAGTTTTGCAATTTAAATATTAAAATTGTGTTTATAATTATTTCATAGAAATCCTGAGTACTTCACCAAAATCAAACTTCCCATTGATTTTGCCACCATTGAGAAAAATATCATTACTGGTCAGTACAAAAGTGTAGACGCTTTCGAAGATGACTTCCTAAGGTTATTCGAAAACGCTGAAGTAAGTACAATCTATTTCATATTTTGAAGTGTAACAGTATTTGAAGTGTGCACTCATGATAAGTTCTCAAATCAATTTTTTAAACCCTGCCAATGCATATTTTTATATTAGAATAGATTTTCATGTATTTAAAGTAACAAAAAATATAAGTTTGTGTGTGTTTGAGCTGAAATAAAATAGTTATATTTTTTTTTAAAAACCATCATTTACATTATCAAGACAGTCAAAATGAATCGTAAGTTGTTAAAAGGAGTGTTTCTGTTAAGTTTTTTTTGTGTGTTTTTTTAAATAGGCCAAAAAAGAAAATCAAATTCTACTAGATGATCTGATTTGAATTTGTGTTTCATCAAGTGCAAATCCATCAAATTAAGACCGGTTGCTTTATCAATTAGCTGTTTTTGGACTTAATTAAGGGTACACCCCTGTAACATCGGATATATAAAGCTAGTAGTGTGAATTGTAGTGATATAGTATATCATAAAATTAAAATGTGTTTTTTAGGAATACTACGGTAAAACATCCGACATGGGCCATAAGATCTCCCTCTTGCGCAAAGTGTATGACGGTGCTAAAACAGATGCAATGATACTTTTTGAAGATATTTTGGGAGACTCAATGTCATCTGTTTTTGCATCCTCAAAAACTGATGGTAACTTTGATTTTTTTTTGTAAATTTTTTTTTTTCTTATTTCATTGTGTATTTTAGACTATAATTGTTTGATTTAAGTTTATTATCATGTTTGAAAAAATTCACTGGTAACAAAAAGATCTATAACCAAAAAAAATTCTTCATCAATTTGATTTGTCCAAAGTTAATACATTTTCACTATTTTATTGCTGACATCTAGTTTTAATAATCTGTTGTTTATTATAGGAGATAATATTATTGTTTATGTATTAATTTGTGTCTTGTTTTTGAACATGTTTTTATATAGTAATTTTTTTTTTAAAGGTTGCATTTTTTTGTAGAAATGAGACGGAATTTAAGTTGTTTTTTAAATAAAATGTTGCTAATTTAATAATTTTTCATCTCAGAAACCAGATCAGAAGAAGATGATGAGGTGATACGATGCATTTGCAATATTTTCAAAGATGAAGGCCTTATGATACAGTGTGATAAGTGTTTTGTAAGTATTCTCTAGTTGTGGTGCAACCGATTTTATTATTTGTGTTGTGATTGATATCATTAAAAAAAAATAATTGAAGTAGTGAATTTGGAAGATATTGTATTTATTGTCTAAGGAAGTTTTATTTCTTAAACATTCGAATGAGACATTACAAATGTGAAGAACTGTTTTTTATTAAGTATTTTAAGTTTTATTAAGCTTTTTTATGATAGTTACAATGTATGTCATTAAGCTAGTGTAATTTAAGTTATCAATTTGGTTTTTTTTAAAAAAATATTACATATATGTGTGTAAAGTACATTTACAAGAATAAAATATGAAAAGTATAGTTACAATTCTGTTGTAAATGCAGCCTATTAAAAGTGGCTTTAAAAAGCTTCCAGAAAGCTTTAATAATTTATTATTAGGCGTTTAAATTTAATTTGATTTTATGTACTTATGTAAGATTTTTGTTCTAAAACACTATTCTGGTCGTTTCTGTAGGTTTGGCAGCACTGTGATTGCATAGGAGTAGATGGAAAGGTGGAAAAGTACCTATGTGAACAGTGCAACGGTATTGAATTGTCCAAGGTAATTCTTACATTAAAACTACTTGTTGGATAAGTTATTCTTATAGTGCCAAATATTTTGTTTTATATGAACAAAAATTTGAATATTTGTTATGTTTTATTTTAATCTAGCTTATCTTTTGAGATAAACATAATTTGAGTTTTTTTTTTTAATGTTTCATATCCAAATCATGAATATTGTATAAGTGGCTAGTGCAATAAAATTCCTATTATAGGTAAACTTAATATTTTTATTTTACTTTGAAACTGATTGTTTGAAACACCAGCTTCTACTGTACCACAAAAAAAGCCTTGCATTTCAGATATGGAACTTCTCTAATTTTAAACGTAGACTAAAGATCTCTATATAATTCCTTGTAGTTAGGGACGAGTTTCACATTTCCCTTGCATGAACTTGAGGTCTGTTAGCCAAGTCGGTTAAGGCATTTGCCTTGCATACAGAAGGTCCCAGGTTTGGGTCCGGGCATTGCCACAATAACTGCAGACCTATAAATGGTATGTGTAGCCAAAAAAGTCTGAAAAATAATACCCCTTGTAGAGGGATTGTATGTTAAATATGCTCCATAGTTCCACGCTGTGTACAATGTTGCCCTTTAAAGTTGTGTTTGGTAGCTTCTCAGGTGGTGGTTTGTCACTTGTAGCTCTAGTGCGACAATATTCAATTAACCGCACCCTAACCTTGGAGTTTGAAAATAGTTTCACATTTTCCTAGTATCAACTTATGTTGTGCATCATTTCAGGAAATACTGATGGTGCCTCGTCCCCATTATGCCAATTCTGAGTGCCAATACTATTTAACGATGCTCCTGGGAGATCTTCAAATCAAACAAGGTATGTTGAACATGTCGGGCCTGTTTTTACCGTTGTTTAACTTAACTAAAAAACAGACAGACTTTTGAAACCTGTCATCTTAATCATAGAAAAAGCTCTAAATTTTGTGTATGTGAGCATCTTGAAAAAAATATATAAATATCTTCTTTTCAAGAGGTTCACATACACAAAATTTAGTTTTTAAGTCAATTATTAATTGACTTAGTCTTTCAATGATTCCAGTTTTATTTCAGTAATTTAAGTAAAAAAATATTTGTAAGTTTAATTTAAAAACTAATATATACACAAAAGTACCATTAATTATTTAACAATGATTAACAAAGAATGTGCCATGCTAAATTAGCTTTCTGCTTAAGTTTATTCATAAACAAAGTATAAGACAAATAGTGCTAAACAATTTAGGTAGGACAAATTAAGTAACATTAAATACAAATAAAAAAAAACTTTTCGTTTTAGTTTTTATTCGGAAATGAAGATGTTAAAATAATGAAATTCACCTAATTTTTGTTGATGGGTTAAAGCATTTCTAAAATGCAATCTAGAAAAGGTCAAATCAAGTCATTAGTACAGCTTTATTTATTAGCTTCCACACTACGTTTATAACGTAAAAAGTGGAACGTATTATAATCGTTCGTCTGTCACCCACTTACACAGAACGAACCGTAAGTCTCACAAACAAGTGGGATACGTCATTTTGAAGCAAAAAATCAGATTAAGCTACATTCTAAAGTTCATTAAAAAATTTAAATTAGAAGTTTATTTAAAATTTAAATAACTAAAAATTTAATCTACATTGAATTAACATGCAAATTCCATTTTTATTCAATATTTTCACTGTTGAAATTTCGTTAAACGTCTTTTGAAAGAATATTTGTTTATGTGATATAATTTAGTTTGGATTGGTTGTAATATCACAATAGAGTTCTTTTTATGGTTCATTATATATGTATGACGATAGAAACTTGGCATAAAAAATATGCAAAATGTTTCGCTTTTATTTTTAAAGCATCAATTGTACTAATTATATATTTTTCGAACTGTAAATTAATTTTACAAACGATAAATAACGGAATTTTCGATAGAAATGTAAATGGGAGATTGTGGCGACACAAAGATATTTATTAAAAAAGTTTACATCATTACTCTTCGAACTTCAAACAAATTTAGCAAACGATAAAGTCTAATTATTAAATCTGAGAAAGAAGATTAATGGAAATGGTTAATTTTGGCGTTTAAAAGTAGCTAAACTAGCTAAAGGCCCTGTTTGCCGAATTTCTTTCTGAGGTGTATAAATAGTTTGTTTCCTGTTGAGCAAAAATGTTGTGTAGAAGCAGTTTAAGTGACAGATTCTGTAACAAACCTACTTGTTTAATATAAAATTATTCCTAGAAAAGCAATCTACTATATATATATATTTTAGTGGCAATCACGCTTAGCGTAATTCTACAATTATTTAAACAGTTTTCTTTAATATTAAAATTTTATTAGAAAAGCCGTTAAGTATATCTAAGTATGTTTAGAGAGAATCCTGCATGGAGCCATTCTCAGTAAATTAAAAAATTTGATTTTGCAGGGGATTGCGTCTATCTCCAGCGAGATGACGGAAATTCCACGACGTCTCCAAAAGACGTCCAAGACCAGTTCTTAGCACAAGGTGTGGAGTCCAATGACGCCATGGCCAGAGACAGCCTGAGAAGCAAGAAGACGGAACATTTAGACATCTTTAGGATAGAAAGACTGTGGAAGGATGAACAGTAGGTTTTTTTTTTATTGTTTGACTCAATTCAGAAATGGTCTTGCATGGTTGATTATAATAGTTAACAGTCAAACTGGGTTATAACGACAACTCGTTTATGATGCTATAAATGTTTGGTCCCTTGAATTGCCCATAGGCCTTAATGTCCGTATATCTTGCTTATAACGCTAATTTTTAATTAACTCCTTTGTATAGCGCTAAAAATGTACGTTTATATTGTATCCAAAACGACTTTTGAAAGATTTTTTTAAAAGTCATTTTCACTATTAAAATTATATTATTTCCCAATTAAGTCAAAAGTCAAAAAATTTTTAACTGTTTTTTTACCTTGTTGTTACTAATGCCACTTGGGAAACCCAAGCTCTTTCGCGGAGCGGGTAAGGATTAAGGCGAATGGGTGCGGTTCCTGAGGAGAGATGCCCGTGTAGAGACTACACGGCAGGAATCCTATTTAACATCGTGCTGACAGATGCTGCCATCTATCGCCACCTCTGCAATTTAGACATGTCCCTGAAGGGAAGGGAAATAGTCTCCAGGGACCTGTACCCGTGGGAAACTGCGCCATGACCGCCCACAGGACTTTCGGACCCACAGATTTTAAAGAGCACGTACCCCGCATATACTCGGTGGGTCTTCAGTGGTATTGGGAATCGATGGCGGGACCTTCTGATTCCGAGAACGAGGCCTTAACCACTAGGCTATCCACGGCCCTTTCCTTAAAAATGATTTTTTTTATGAAATTTTGTTTTCCTACCTTAAAAATGATTGATGACGAAGGAGAAATTAAACTACTACTAATGGCAGTTGGATTTAAAATTTATTCATAGATGTCATTTTATAAATTCAATTAATAATATGAATGCATAAGACGTATTTTACATGATTTACTTCACTTAATATCCAGCCTTGTTTATAACGTCATAAACATTGCTGTCCCTTGAATGACGCTATAACCCCGGGTTTTACTGCATTTGATTTTAGCACTGTTTGTTATGAAATTATCATGTTATTTATAGCAAGTGTAGATGATCAACACCTGAACTTGTAGGCAGAATTTTGTTGACATTCAAGAAAACAAGTTTCATCCTTTTTGTAGCTCCAGTATGACACATACCAAGAAATATTTAAAATGCAATAAAAAGAGTTGTGCTTGTAACTGGACTAGGTTATAATAGAACATTTTTAACCATGAAATCCTCGCTGAAGTCCTTTTAAATTAGCTGTAGGGCATCACATTGTCAACGAATGTCAGCCAAAAAAGAAATTTAGTATTATCTGTGTCTTTACTTAATCATTATAATATCATGTTTCAGAATTTTACACAAAAATTCATATCTGTTTTATGCTTAAAATTCTATTCCTAAAACCTTTTATACTTTTGTTTCAGCAATAACAAGTTTGTGTTTGGTCACCACTACCTGCGACCCCATGAAACTTATCATGAACCTACCAGGAAATTCTTTGCAAATGAAGTATGTGTTGAATATATATTAAGCTAACTACTTTACTTTTTTGTAAATGTTTTAATTTATATCAAGTTATATAAACTATCATCTATGTCTTAATAATAAGGTGTTTTTTCCAAATATTGTCTATTGTGCAAATTATTAATACTTTTTGTTGCTGGTTCAACTAAATTTGGGGTTCCATCTCCTACTCTGTCTTGGATGTTCTTAATTGTTCCAAGTCATCTACTAACTGTAGATCTTGGTTTAACTGCCCCATTGTTGTAAAAAAATAAAAAATATATAACATTATGGATATGGCAACTAAACCATACTTTGTTTTACAAATTGGATTTTAAATTATCCAATCCTCTTTTTACTGTCATCCTATGTATCAATGCTTTGTTATGCTACAATCTATAATAAAAGGAAAAGTCCTGACTCATTCATTCACATATCAACGCCCAGCCAAATCTACTGGAGGTACAGCTACCAATTTTAGGACAATATTCTTTTTATATTGTAGGCGTCATTTAAGGAGCGATTTTTCGAAATTCGAACGCAAACTGGTGTAAGAGGGCAAAACATGAGCCGATTTCTCCATAGGAATAGCATTATAAGATTAGAATTTAATTTTACTTCAATTTAAAAGAAATCAGCGCGTTCAGCGTGAACGAAAATTAAGTATAAACACGTAAGAGCACATGGGTTAAATTTGTAGGATTGTTATTTGAATATATCATTATTTTATTTAATTTATTATATTAAAATCTACCGATAACAAACACTTTTATTGAGGGTACACCCGTGCAACGCAGTTTCATAGATGCAGTTTGTCTAATAGAACTGTGACACACTTGGTTTAAGTCATCTCATAATTCTTTCGTGTCCTTTCCTCTCAGGTTTTGTCTCTTATATTGTGTTTCAAAATTACAAGGCCTGACACTACTAAACTCCTGATTGCAGCTCAAGCTTTGAAAATACTTTTTCCTCCTACCCTCTCATGTGGTTTTTCCAGGAAACGGCATGAGCATCGCTGCTCTTACACCCGTATTCACCAGTCACAGGATTAATCTCGGATAACTTAATCCAGATTTGGTACTCGAACTTCTTGATCCGAGTTTAATCCTCCGCCCTTATTCACCAACCCCCGATTAAGTTATCCACAGATTATCTTCCGGAAATCGTCTCTCATTGGCTGAAAATTCTTTTGTCAGGGTTCGTACGGCTCCTGAAAAATCCTTAAAACTCCTGAATTTTACTTTTTTTGTATAAGGGCCCTTAAAACTCCTGAAATTAAGTTAATTTTCCTGAATTTTTGCGTAGATCTATCTTTTACTCCTGAAATTTGTATATCTGATTTTCCGTAAGAGTTTACTGCGCAGCGAATGAATTTTCCTAAGCACTCCTTACAACTGTTTACAGTAACATCACGGGAAGCATTCGCGGTAAAACAGGTTTAGTGTGCATGCTTTTTAGTCAAGGCCACTCAGAGCTATACCAGTGACCAATAGTAGGCGTAGAATCTGAAAGAAGACTGTCTGCGCGACATTGATGCGCGTTGATTTGGTCGTACCGGTAGTTGGATTAAAAAAAAAATTTCCTTCCACATTAATTTGAAGTGAAGTGAAAGAGTTTAAAAACTACTGTTTGTTGTTTACTACTGTTACAAACATGCGGCATTTTTGATTTGCGTACTTTTTTTCAATAGAACGTTTTTGCTTCGAGTTTTTCTTTGCTATTTCTCATTTCCTCATAATTATGCCGGGTGGAAAGTGCATTTTTAGAGAAAATTGGCTGAAGGATGCACGTTATAAAGATTGGCTTCTGTGTGTTGCAGAATCAAAATTTGATTATACCTGAAATCTACATTGATTTGCAGTATTTTTAACAACATAAATTTTTTTGTTAAAATCTGCCTTAAGCATTTTCCGCGTTAGATAAATTTAGACTCCTGAATTTTTTGAAGACTCCTCCTGAAAAAACTCCTTAAAACTCCTGAATTTCCTTTTCTCAAATAGAGTATGAACCTTGTTTTGTGCAATTTTTGAGCCACTCTGACTGAAGTAAAGTAAAATAAACGAAGTGAAATAAATCTGTTTACTTGAGCCGAATGAACCTCGTGAATAGCACACAATTTTTTCAATGTTCTGAATATTTATTTAAAATGAGCAAGCTAAGGCGGTCACATGAACACAGGTCTCAATTCTGCCAAACATATCGCTACCTTTTAAATGGTGCGTCTGACTGTTGGCTGAGAAACTCCTTGTAGATCAGCCACAGACAATTGCTAGTTTCCGATGGCAAAAAAACGTAAATCAATTAAGACTTGTTCTGTGGCCGAAAGAGCACGATTTCTGTTTGAAGAGCATGTTAGTTTCAGTTTTAGCAGATCTATATGTGTTCAACAGTTTCTTTTTTTAAACCTGTACCGAGCAAAAAAATCCGAATCATCCAAATCTTCATTTTGATCTAATTCGATTCTTTCCCTCCTCTCTACAGTTTCTAGATGTTGTAAATTATTAAAATCATCTAACTCGTAATCTTCGTACCAATCTGCCATTTTCCTCTTGTTTACTAAAATGATGCTCGATCGCTATTGGTTGATAGAAAATAATCCGAGATTAAGCCACCTCGAGAGGGGGTTTAATCTCCAGCGTTTAATCTAGGATTAAGTCCGCAATTAAGTGCTGGTGGATACCATTTTGCGGCTAATCCCGCAATAGAACCAGATCAGAGATTAAACCACGCTTAATCGTGGCTGGTGAATACGACCGTTAACCTACCTTGTTTGAAGCACTGCTGTAAACTTAATCCCAATTAATCCTAACTTGGAACTAAAACAGCGTTCTGAAAAACCACATGAGAGGGTAGATGGAAAATGTTTTTAAAGCTTACATTGTGATCAGGAGGAGTATAATCTGTGAGTGCAACCTTTATTTGACTGAACCGAGCTCTTTTTGTTTCTAGGTGTTCCGAGTTCCCTTATACGAAATCATTCCCCTGAATAACATTGTGGGTCTTTGTTGTGTTTTGGACCTATCGACATACTGCAAAGGGAGACCAAAAGGCTTCAAGGAAGAAGATGTGTATATTTGTGAATATCGCGTTGACAAGACTGCTCATCTGTTTTACAAAATATCAAAAATTAAGTAAGTTTCTTTTAAATTTGTTTTAATGTGTAATTTTATATATAATTGATTACCATTGGTAGTTGGTCTGAAAAAACAAGGTAAAGAAAAACAAGGTAAAAGGTTTTGAACTGCTGGTAGTAAATTCTTTTTGTATCATCCTCCCCCACCTGCTTATAGGCCTAGCCTGAAACTTTAAAATTTTGTTTCCAGAGAAAATTATAAAATTATGATGTTGAGGGTTTTTGTTTTTTTGTATATTCATGTTTTTTAAAACTAAAATAAGCATTGTGAATCGCTCTAATTTGAAATTTGATAGAAATTTATCTCCAAAAGTTAAGATCATGTAAGAAAGAGTAAATAGTTTAAATAGGTGTTTCTAGTAAATTTATCAAGAATGTACTGTTTTGTAAGGCAGGTTCTAAAAAATGAGGTTCAAGTTTGTGCAATTTCTATCAATATTTAAAATTTTAGTAAACCCAAATAAATAAATGTAACAATAACAGATTGTCTAGAGATTCAGCTGATTGGCTTCTAGATTAATGTTTTTTTTAGTTTGTGTTAAAAAATAATTCTATTGTTTACTTTTAGGTATCCTGTGTGTACAAAGAAGTATGCTTTTGAATATTTCGACAAAAAGCGAAATCCCAAAAGAACTTTCTTGGTAAGCTAGAATTTTATATCTGTTTTCCCAACCTGGCTTTAAAAAATTTGTGTAATGGAATTAGATGATATTTTTTTCTTCTAAATTTTTAAAAGCTAGTTTCATCTTATTAAAAAATAATTTAAATCTTATTTTAATATATTGCTTCTTTAAACTACTCACAATTTAAGATAATAATAATTGACTTCAGCTTGTGTATATTAGCTTTTACTTAAGCATGTGTTGCCCTTTCATTCAAAAATATGTTCTTATTAGTTGTGTATTATTTTTTTAAAGCTTTCTTCTGGGTTTTCCCTCCTTAAAATTATGTTTTTTTATCAATGCTTATGTTAACTCTTTCAGATTGCTTAATGTTAGTTTGATCAGGCATAGATCACTATAATGTGACATGTTTGTCAACTTTCTCCTTTCATTTTTAAGTTATGTTGCTCAAAAAGCTTTACAGTAGTTTAGTTATAATGCACTTTTTAATTTTTTGCATTCATAATATTGTATCTTGGAGTTTAATAATTATTTTAAAATTCTTTATGTGTTTGACAACCTATAATTTCTTTTTGCTTAGTATTGATAACATAATGCATAATTTACTAAGAATTAAGAGGCAGAAATGAACCTAAAAATTTGCATCTTAATTTTTGTGTGACCCTGCACTGTTTTGAAAATTTCTCCATATTCTTCTTAAAAAATAGAAACTATCAGATTACTTATGCACTGTATCTAAACCCTCTCTCCTCAGCCGCACACTGTTCCATTAATGTACAGTAAGAAGAAAGGGGACAAAGACAACCCTAACCCAGATGCCAATCCAAAGGAAGAGAAGAGGAAACGAGGAGCTCCTAAGGATATTGAAACAAGGCTGGAAGAGAGTCCGGAAAGTGTAAGTACTTTTTATGGGTAGTGTAATCAAGGCCCAATTATGTGGCATTCAAATGTTTAGAAGGTTGGGTTTCTAAGTGCAGTAGCAGACCTGCTAACTCTCCTGATTTAACGCAGCAATACCGGATTTTTAACCGTTTTCTAGAGTTCCAGAGAACATTGACGTATTTTCGAAGAAGGTTAATGATTGAAGGAAAATGATTATCTATTTTCTTTTCATAATAAGATATATTGGTTGCTAGAATGATAGACTTGCAATTAAAATAGTTTTCAAGGTGAAGTATTCAAGTATGTATTATATGCAGAGAGACATTTGCATTCTGCCATTGCAATCTGCCTCTCCTTGTAAAAATACTCTTCTTAAATATCTTGCAATGCTCTTTTAATTTACCAAGGCATTAATAATAAACTTGTTACAGATAGCCAATGTTAGCGTGCAAGTCTGAAGAAGTCTAAGAACTTTCAATATATTGCTTCTAGGGTGGTTTTAATAAAGTAACTTTTTTCGTTTGCTTGGGCTAAAACACTTTTTTCATTATAACCCATGTACTAATTTTTAAAGGGACAATGGTGTTGAATGGTGTTTTAGCATTTAAGTGTATGGGTGATTCAGCACTGTTGATCATAAAGGTTCAACATTGAACCACCCTTGTATAGTAGACAAAGTTTTTGTTATAATAGATCACTGCATGTAACTAGAGTGAACTGCATCAGAAAACTAATTTGCATTATATTTAACCCACTGATGGATACAGACATTTAAACCTGTCACCCGACTGTCAGGTTTTCCAACAACACACATAATTTGAAAAATATATAGATATTTTATAAATTTACTAAGTTTTAAAGTTTTAAACTCATGCAGTGAAAGCAAGTTTAAACTTTGGCCAATTTGCTTATCCCTCAGAAGGTTAATAAACAAAAAAAAAATCGTTAAATATTTTTCTTCCGAACCTTGTCTGAACTTTTATCCTTAATCTGAATAATGAAATTAAACCTTTTTACTTTTACAGCGCGAACAGAAACGCACCCGTCTAAACCAACTGCTCCTCAGCATGTTATCAAACCTACCCTGCAAACAGACTGTCGACCTGTCCTACCTTCTCGAGGGGGGCTTAGGCAAGAGAATTCGTCGTAAAGCCGCACTCAGCTGAAACCGGGCCCCAAGCAGCCCGACCCTAACACAACCAATCAACGCACGTCATTGTCCGTGGATCTGAAGTGATATGTACAGAGGTTTTAAATCACAGTAATTGTGCGGATCGCTGCGCTTTGTGGGTTTGATTATTGGTTTCAATTGTGACACGAAAATTAGACATGGAGTGTAAATCTGCAGGTTGTGTGTTGCAGATCGGATTCATTTTAAGGGATAAGCCCGACTGACTGTGGGTCTTCAAAATCCAATGGGAAAAAATATTTTCATAGCCATATTTTTCCGGCTGTATTGAATATTTTTTTAAAAAAAATTTTATATGATATAAATGAACAATATTCGAAGCAATTTCAAAAAGTGGGGTTATAGAGACCTGTAAGTCAGCTACATTTATCATATGAATTTTTTTTTGTAAAAATACTCAATACAGGTGGAGAAATGTAGCTTAGAATATATATATATATATATATTCACTGGATTATCACAGAGGAACTTCGGTCTAGAGACCTGCGGTCAATTGTTCTCACTCGCCCTTAATCATGTGGCTCGCAAGGGCTTTGTATGTCTTGTTAAAATTGTAGTTCATTTTCATGGTCTTGACTCATTAAATTGTTTGGTATGCAGCCCAGTTTCCATTTCTGCTTGATAAATGATATGAATGAAGTATTTATTTAAACCTATGATTGTGGGTGGTATAGTTAAAAAATTTTAGGATTTTTTTATTTGTTATTTAATATTTTGTTTACAATTTTATTTTATGTGTTGCTCTATTCTTTTATAGTTGACCTTGTATTATAACAGTGTATTATGCGTTTACAGCAAGTTTTATAATGACAAAATTAAGATTTTTAGCCGTAAAAAAGTTATGAAATTATTTATTATTTAAATCATTATTCAAGTGGGTTTGGTCAGTGTAATAGTTGACATGATTCACTACAATTGTAGGAAAGTAGTAACTTATATTATGAATTTTTATAGTTTTTATCGTTAACTTTATTTTATTAAAAAATATTGTAAATTATTCTGTGCATAAAACAAATTATTGTACCAATACAATTAGGCTTGTAAAGATATTTTCTCTACTAAACAGAAAATATTCATTCATGAAAGACTTGTTCACCCAACTAATAAAAATCATCAAATTGTGTTATTGACAACCCAAAGCGCAGCATTGTAAATAAATTTTACCATAAGTGGTCTCTCCCATGGACTTTGTACAAATAGAAGCCGGACCATTCTACTCATAGATAGACGTTCTTAGACTCCATTTGTGCTATCACCAACCACCCTTGTAATCATCCACTCATTGGCATTTTCAGTGTTCGTAAATGTCTCGTATTGTGAGCCATGAATTGAGCCCATGTTTATACTCTTTGCTCCTTGGTTGGGTAAACAGAAAAATAATTATTAGCAACCGTAAACTGGTCAAGTATATTTACAGCAGGCTACCTAAGTCATGGGTCCCCTGTAGCAGAACTTGATAATCGACCAGCTTCGCGCTGAGTAGGTTCCCGGTTCAGATCACAACCATACTATAGACGTATTTGTGCTGGAAAAATATATCTTAAAAAATTCCCTGGTACACTGGTGCAGATGTGCTCGTTAAATCTCTGTCCAAAGTCCCGATGACGTTAGCGTATGATGTCATTCGAAAAGGTTTTTTTCAAGGTGTAATTGAATGTGTCAAAATTATTAGCATGTTTTTACTTTCTATTTTAAGAACAGTACAAGACGACCATACATAAAATTATATTTCCGTTGTCTAAACTTTAATAAAAGTATAATATTGATTCTAATTTATTTACTGAGAAGAGTCCAATGTTACTTTACTAACCTACCAATTGGTTGCCATAGCCACAATTTTTACGTCTATGTAATATTTATTGAAAAGATCTTGTCCCAAATCAGATACAATAGTAGTGTTTAGCACTTGTCTGGAGCAAAGGGTGTAAATCATTGGTCATTTCAAGTAATCTGAATTGAATGTTGCACTTAGATATCTTTTTTATAATTTGTTTGTTACGTTCTGCACATAATCTTTTATGGTTTTGTTTCTTATATTGTAAATATTAGATTTTTTTTTATAATCGGATGATTTATTCAGATCTATATTTTTTTTTCTGAGGTTTTCTTTTGGGCTGCTATTTGCATATTTTTTGTGCTTTTTTTAAAAGGTGTTTTTAAGACACGTTAAACCTTTCTAGAGAAATTAAATGTACTGCATAAACTTCTATATGAAATCCAGATTTTCTTAAGAAAGCAAAGTATTTTGAATAAAGCATGTAAATGATTTTAAGCTATAGAATTCAGTGTTTTTATTTGAAATATGGCATTAAATTTGTTAGTGCAATATGGTGTTCTCATTGCTATAGTACCAACTGGGTTTAAGGTTAATGTGTTGTATGAATAATTGTGTACCAATCATGTTGTATGTATTCAATTAATTTAACTGTACTTCATATATATTTAAACAAACAAAATTGCCTTGAGCTAAGCACAATTCAACATTTTTTGTGCATTGATTTTATTTCACTCTTTTATTAGATGGGTTTGTACAAACAATTATATTTTTGAAAAATTACCATAATGAAAAAAGTGTAAAGCATTCTTTCTAATTGTCTTATATTCTAGTATTTTATTGCTGCTCAGTTCTGTATGTTATGTATAATAAAGGCAAATTTAAATTAAGTATTTCAAAAAGCACAAAATTATTGAAATTTCCCTACATTGTTTGCTTTTATTCACTGACTTATTATATTCTAATCAATTTATTGTGTACGCTCTGCTTAAATTGATGTGTAGGAATGTAAAATAATTCCACCATGTACAGAACTTGTCTTATTTAAATTATTTCTAAGAAATGGGAAGTTTTTAATTTAAATTTTGGCATTCATATTTGGTTAAATGCTAAAACCAAATTAAACTAGTCAAAAGCACATTTTAAATAAACATGTTCTTAAGGTATCAAAGAGAATTGTTGATATCATTGGTTGTTTCGCATTAGCAATAATCAGCCTTTTTCTTATCATTTACTAATAAGCAATAAGATAAGTAATAGTTGTCAGTAATGAATTCCGAATTCCTACTTATTAGGGTTGTGTTGGGAACAGTTTGCACTTCAGAACAGTTGTAATTTTGATCAGGACATTGGTTAAAAGTGATTTTAACCATCCAAAAATAGTTAAAACTGGTACAATTTTTTTTTTAAATTTCAACTGCTTTTTTTCAATTTTTAATTTTAAAAAATAGTTTGAAAAAAAATTGATTTAAATTTTGGAAATGCAAAACTTGTTGCATGTAATCGTTTCATGCAATCGTTTTATTATAATGTTTATGTTGAATTTTTTTTTTCTTAATATATATTTTCATGCTCTTTTACCACCGAAAAGTTTGTTGAATAGTACTTTCTTTACAGTATTTTCCAGACCTAAAATTAAGTAAGATTTCTTTGCCTTCCTACTATATATTTTAAAATCTCGATTAATTCTATTCGCCACTACAGTCTTTATAATGGCTAAACTGATTTACTTTATTATATTTTGTGTAGTTATACTTTTATTGGTAATGTAGCTATATTTAAAAAATGACTATGCGGTTAACAATTGAAAATTGTTCCAATTTATTGTAAGTTTGAATCCTGATGTTCATAACCATTCAGAATCGGCTTTAAACAGTTGTGTCCTAGACTAATTAGCCCTTGTGTAGCAATATACTGACCACTCCAAAACAACTTATTTTTGACTTTAGCTACACTTTTAATTTTATCAACATTTGTTTGTATTATTTCCTTTTTAAGATTGAAATATTGCACCTGAAAATTGCCCATGTAAAAATCAAAAGCACCTCAATTGTAATACTATGCAAGTTGTGTAACGATTTCATATAAGTATTAATTTATGCAATGGGTTCAAATCAAAATTCACATTCAATGTATCCATTTGTAACATGTGTTGGTAGGGCTATTGCTTTTTAACCCCTGTTGTACATAACACATTTCTTTGAGTGTATTTGATAGGTTTTTTTAAAAAAAACTTTTCAATCATTTAACTTAGAAACAAGTACTATAGCTTCAGATGTACAGTATCCTACATAATGCCATTGAAAATTGGATATGAAATATCTTTATTTAAGAAATACTTGGTTTTGCTTTTAGTTTTTTTTTTAATACAGTGTTATGTATGGATCTAAAATTTCATAAGGTTTATTGTCCTGGTGTTTGGGTTTTCTTTTGTGTGGGTAATACTAATTAATTTTCATTTTTGTCGAGGGTATGTTGATATTGTGTTTGAGTCTAATTATTATTTCTAGTATCTTGGCATAATAACACAATAGAAAAATTCTTTTTGTAGACAGAAGGGTCTTATGAATAAGTTAATTTGAATAAATGTTCATCTTTACAACATTAAAAAAAACTATCTTTTTAAATATTTATAATACCATACAAAAAATCACTGAGGTAATGATTTTCATTTGGAAAATTGGAAAAAATTTAGTAAATAACATTACATATTACTTTTATGGGGGCGCTGAGTTATTAATCCTAATAAAAATATAATGTGTGAAAAAATTATTTATTTTAAATATATTTCTGTAATGAATTTTTTATTTCAAACTTTGCAGGTTCAAGAAACTTAACTGTTGGGGTTTTTTTAAAATCAAAACAATGAAAAACTAAAATCACACATTCATCGGATATTTCAATGCAGGATCTTTTATACAAGTCTGTCGAAAAATATTTTAATTCTTCAACCAGACTTTTCATTGCAAAAAAAAATCCAATTTTTATGCAATGTTATCAAATTTTTTACCTTGTATTTTTTTCTTCTTCATAAACCTATTGATATCCGGTCTTAGGTTTTTTTCGTCAGCAATATTTCATAGTTATGAAAGATTTTTTTTATTTCAAACGGTGGCTGTTTGTATGTTCTACTGGGACCTGTATTCGATACGTGTGACATTTATAACTAAGTTCGTTTCAGTCAAATGCATGAAACAAGTGCTTATTTATGCCTATTTGTCAATGACTGCCATATGTACTTTACTCATGATTGTGTCTAGGAGTATTTCAGTACCTTTTTCTCATAAATATATGTGAATACTTTGCTTGTACGAAGAATCATCGTTGCAGTGTAAATAGATTCCATTTTTTTTCTTGCTGTTCGCATGAACCAGTGTAATAAATTTTTTAAGCAAAAACTGTTTTTGTCTTTTTATTGTTATGTCAGCTTATAAGATATTTTTAAAGATTAATGTACACTACTATGGGCAGCTTGAGTATCTTCGATACTCAAGTAAGTTTAAGTTTAGTTTACTTGAGTATCTTAGATACTCAGGTAAACTAAAAGACACCTTAGGGCCAAAATTGTTCAATTCAAAACAATGTTTAACAATTTATGGAGTTCCTGGCCACCTACACCACCAGGGTGGCAAAAATTTAGACATGAGTGCTGTGCTGAGCAATGAGCGAGTGAGGGAGTCAAGTGCGGGGAAAGTTACAACAAAAAGATAAAGCAGAACATGTGATCTCAAAATTGAGAGGCGAGATGGTAAGTAAAGTGGCAAGTTTGCACCTTCCTGAGAGAGAGAGTTGAAAAAAGTAGTAGCAGGATAGGCGAGCTGGTGCTGAAAGGCGACGAACAGGCGCCCATCCATTTTTCGGGTTTAGCGGGGAAGATTAAAAAACAGCCAATCGTCCAGGACTAAAGGATTTAAGGGGGTATCACACGAGCGTTTTCCTCCAACCCAACTCTCAACGCAACACGCAACTTTCTCCCCCCAATTTCGGCCCCCACAAAGTTGTTAAAGGGTTGCCAGAGTATGAGAAGATTTCTCTTTTCCGACTGTCATAACTAAAACAATATCTCTACAGTAGGCGACAATTTATTAAAAATAGGACCTTTGGATTGATTTGAGTTTTATTTTATCGCATGCTTAGGATTTCTCTTATAATTATTAATTTTTCTTTCACCTTATTTTGTAATAAAACAAATAAACACTGAGAGATATAAGTTAAAAAGTTTTATTTTCCCAACTATAGATTGTTAAATTGCGTTGAGAGATATTTTGAAGGCTATAAAATTGTTGGATTGTTGCTTAAAATTTCAAATATTTTTTTTACAAATTTTAAATTAAAGCTGATATACAGTATAGCTTTCACATTTAGAACAAAAGGGGCAATTTTACCCATCTACTTTACATATTATAGCAAATGATATATAAAATTATTGAATTAACGTAAGAAAGTCCTTAAAAAGTAGCTTTTTTCTTACAATTAAAGTTGAACTAAAAGCTGTGCTAAGGATTTTTTTCTAAGATATATAAATAAATCTTGTGTGGAATTGGCCCTAAGTAACAATTTCCGTTTTAAAAAAAACCTCAACTTTTCAACATTTTTTATCGAAAAAATAAGAAGATATGTCAAATCAAAGAGTTTATTTCCTCTTTGTGTCAAATAGCTTATTATACTTCAGATTGAAAATCAAAATATCGTGCATGTAAAATAAATAAACAACAGCTTGGCAATTTGGCGCAATATGACCTGAAGATTTGGCTTCAACCAAAACAGAGCCGTGACGTCAGTGTAGCGACAGTCACCGATTCACCTGATTGGTTGTTGAGACCAAGTTGATCAACTCCGTCGCGATGAAACGACAGAGTTGTAGAAAATTTCTCCAACGCCTACGTCATAGCACGTGGCAATTTCCACCAATCATGGTTCGAACAGAAGTTGAGTTGAGGGTTGGGTTGGGGAAAAATCTCTCGTGTGATATGGCCTTTAGTTATCCGCAGATTATCGTCCGGAAGACTCATCTGATTGACCAACTGCAATTTCGGGCTTTATTTGATTGGTTAGTTGGTATGAAATAAATGTATTTTCCGGCTTGCTTTATTTTTATTTGATAAACTTTGAATACGGATTGTAAGAAACAAAGTAAAATAAATGTTTATTTTGTGACTTTTTTTTTGCGCTTTGAATAATTTTTTTTGCGTGGTTGTACCTCTGGGCTGGTTGTGTTTCAATTTTGAAAATGGGCTTTTTAGTTGCTTTGCGTGAAGGAGACCTGCTTTTGCTTTCTGATCGCCATTGAATAGATTTTTTTTAAAAAAATTAAAATATCTTCAAAATTTTACTTCTTATTTATAATAGCCAACCTATGACCTTGTTTTTCTAATCTATTTACTGGTTTCTAAATAAAACGAACATAAATTTACTTTTGAGATTTATTAAATACTTGCTTTTTTCTTCGTCTGAATAGTTGTCTCTTTAACAGTGTTGGTAATAAACGAAACTAATATTTGGAAATCCAAAATAAAAAGTTATAGTTACTTTAGATTTCGTTCTTATGTTACACGCGTTGTGACGTGCCACGTTCCACCATTTCCCGAGTTTGCTTGTGGGTCGTATCACCAAACAATTGAAGAGCTCAGTGGAAGAACGTGCTAAAGTGACAAGAAGGTGAAAATGATCCTTAAAGTTTTTCGTCTGCACTCAGATCTGTTGAAAACGTAACTTTTAAAGCGTCAAAAATATTTTAAACTTGAAGTTTATGAAAAAGGTGAAACTTGTTGTCGTTTAAGAAGTTTGTAATAAGTTCATTCACAGAAAAATCTGAATTTTATCAAAAATGTCACTAAGCTCTTCAATTACGCTCTTTAAAATTGTAGACTTATACAAACTATTACCAACCTAAGACTTTGTAAATTGTGTTTCTAATTTACTTACAGGTTTTTTAAACAAAATTAATATAAATTTACTTTTGAGATTTATTATATACGTGTTTTTACATTTCCTTAAAAGATGTACCTTTAGCAGTGTTGAAAAAACAGTAAACGAAACAAGTGTATGGAAATTAAAAATATGTTGCAATAAATTTTATGGCTCAACTCCGTTGATGGAGTTTTCTGGTCAAAAGATAAAGTTTCGAGAATTAAACGGATTAGAAAAATAATTAAAAATATCTTCAAAAATTATACTTATTACTTTTAACGGCGTTTGAAGGCCGTGCTATTAATTTATTTCTCATTTTTTTTAATAGCAAGTTTCTTAGAAAATGAAATATTTTATAAACATTTGTTAAACAAAATTGCTTTCAATTCACTCCTATTATTATTTTTTTCCACGTTATCACTAATGAATAACATATTATGATACTAAATTTACAAACATTTTCTTTTAAAAACTCTATAAATTAAATTTAATCAATGTAAGTGGGGCGTCTTTTGTTTACTCGTTATGCAACACGTCGCGACGTGCTACGTTCCACCATACCGCGACCGTGAGGCACCTATTAGTTTGTATTTTGTGTTTCAAATCTATTTACTGGTTTATACAAAAAAAAACACGTAATCTTACTCGATATTTATTAAATACTTGATTTTTACGTTGCCTGAATAGTTGTCCCTTTAACAGTGTTGGAAATTAACGACACAAATATAAGGAAATCCAAATTTTAAAAAAAAAGTATGAGGTAATACTTTCTTTGGCTCAACTCTGTTTACAAAGTGTTCTAGTCTAATAAACAATGTTCCGGGAATTAATTTTACAATAATTAAAAGTATCTATAAAAATTATTTCTCTTTGCTTGTAACCGTTATTTTTAGTTTGTACTTAAAAGAAAAGAACGAAAAGTCGTACATTCTAAACGATCTGTCGCTCTTTCCTTTCAAGAACAAAATGGTTTAATAAATTTTTGTATACACATTTGAGAAACGAAATAAATGGTACTTTTAATTTGTTCCCTTTTCAACTTTTTTTTGCATGTTGTTATTGATCAATGCCACGCGAAACTTCCTTCCAGAAACTGGATTCCAGAAATCCCAGTTTCATAAATAAATGCCATATAGGGTGAAACGAGGTAATTATTGGACACGGAAAATCGGGGTAATTATTGGAGAGGAACAAAAACAATAATGAATCCTAATTTAATACATCTAACAAGCCAAAAATTGTTAATTGTCTATCCATCAATGCTCAGATTAATTATTGGGATTAAATTAGTATTTTTCTCAAAAAGTATATTAATTAACCAATGTGCTTGAACAAAAAATAATTTAAACTTTTGCCCAATCGATGCCAAATTGTATATAATTTGGCCGTCATCAATTGTACGTGCATTTCTTTTTTATCTCGACTTGATCGTTAATAGATTTACATCTGCAGTATGTATTATTAAACACATTCAGTATCTGGAACGCTATTATATTTTATGAGTTATAATATAGCTATGCAATAACACTGAACCCGATGCAAGTTCAAACTGTCCTTCAGAAGGGATAGTTTCCCCAAACGTTTCATGAATGTGTACACAGATTTTTGGCGATACAACAATTATTTTCTCTTTGAATCTTCTCTTTCTCTCTTGAACAATTATTTTCTCTTTTTTCCTCAGAAGGGATAGTTTCCCCAAACGTTTCATGAATGTGTACACAGATTTTTGGCGATACAACAATTATTTTCAAAGTAATTTCGCAGTCAGTGAAAATCCGGCCTAAGTGAAACTCATACGTAACGGGATTCGAATCTCGAACTTTATTTACTAGTATTGATTTTTTTTGCGCTCGCGCGTTATTATACATTTTTTATTTAGATGGTTGTTCGGCAAAGTTCATTGGAGCAATGATAATAAAAGACAAAATATTAAAGGTTGCACAACGTTTATTGCACATCATAAGCCACATCGGTAGATTTATGACAAATGTGAAGTCAGTATTATTCATCTTATTAAAACTTGGTTAACACCATATTCAATCAATAAATAAAACAGCACACTCATATACATACACATATAAAAAAAGATAACACTTAAGTGCAAAACCAAACACTGTTATAAAATTTTACAAACATCAATATAAAAGGAATATTACTATCTTTAAATTGACATTGAAATTAAATTTTTGTTCCATAGATCATCGTTTAACACTCTTATAGAACATTGCAATTAGACAAAAAAATTAATTATCGAAAAAAATTATAAATGTATACATATTTTTGGTTTTTAAGACTCACTATAGGCATCAAGTAGTAAGATCACAAAAGTTCTGAGCAATTAGAGTCCTAAAATCTAAATTTTTTTTTATATATATATAATTTTTATTTCCCGTATTTGAACATAATTGCATTTAACAATTTTTATTATTTTTATTTTATCAATCTACAATGCAAACTGAAATAAAGATTAGAGTAAAGCTCTACTAAAATGCATCATTGTGTTGGTTTAGACCACAATTTCTTAAGTTGAAACCTACTACAACAAATAACTTTTATGATTGTTACCGCAATAAAATCGGAATACAGAAAAAACACAAAATAAATTAACGCTATTAAAATACAATCGACAAGTTCCAAATAACTTTGACTAGATATGAAAAATGTTCGACTGTTTATTGTTTGTCCGGGAAAAAAAACTAACTTATTTTTGAGAAAACGTTAGGCTAAGCACATAATATTAAATTTCAGAACCTCAACGTTTTAATCGTACCCCTAAAAAAATGCGAATTGACACAAAATTTTATTTAACGATTATTAACCCTATTAGCCCTAACGATTATTGTTTCATTTTACATAATAAACTATGGACCATTTTTACTACAGTTAACTGGATAATAATTTCAATAGGATGGTGCAGCATATCCAATTTTGTTGAACCTTTAGTTGGAAAGACGTTCAGCTTGATTCGGACAAACAATGGCTCAAGTATCGCTCCACTATCATCAAGTTACACGTTTACGGGAACGACAATCTCACGAGTGAAAGGGTTAAGTGCGTTAGGGAAGGCAGCATCGAGGGCCTTCTCGCAGTATTTGAGATTGCAATTGAAAAGCGACAAATTGCAGTAGCAAACAAAACAAGCAGTAATATATAAGTTCCTAGAAAATTGGAATAGCACGTTTGTTGTAGGATGTAAATCCAATACCTATATTAACGACTTTGCCGATCTCGATGATTCTGCAAGGATTTCCCGTCCCCACTCTAATGTCTACTAAATGCGAATATATGTACATTGGAACCTTTTCGACGATGATACGATACCGTTCTGTCATTACAATATCGAATTCGCACCAAAAGGTGACCGTAAATTATCGAGTACTTCTAAAGTGCTTCAGGAAAGTCTGTCTCGAGTTCCTCTATAGAGGAACTCGAGACAGAGACTTTTCAATTCGACTCGAGACTTTTTCAATTACATCCTCGATACTGCTATAGCAGTATCGAGGATGTAATTGAAAAACGACAAATCACAGTATTAAACAGGGAATTAGTGTCAATTGAAGAGTACAGGGTAAAATCAACTTCCTTGTTTAAAAATCTCGCTGCATTAGGATTCTTTGGCAACAATAGAGAGTCATCGCCTAAACTAATGTAAGGAAACCGGTAACTCACTTTGTTTTTCTCTCGCGGCAACCTTGATTCACGCCACAGATCAGTGGACACGAGTCACACGTTTGTACCGCGTAAGAAGAACCAAGAGAAAAACCGGTTTCCTGTCGCCAATGTTCACCAAGCACACCAGAGTACGGGAAGATTCCTATGCAATGAAGTTGTTTTTTCCCCCTATACTCTTCAATTGGAATAGTACTTTTGTTATCGGACGTAAATGCACAACTTTTTAACGACCCTTCCGACCTCGTCTTTTCCGCTTCCTGCCATGTCCTACAGTAACTTCGCACGAGCAGCCACTGCGTATGCGGATGTAGTCCAGCCGCCACTGAGCGTTCGACTCGAAGTCCCGCACCAGTGCGTACGTGTAGCTGTACCGCTGCACGCACGCGGAGTTGGCGCGCACGTACCGGCACGGCTTCCCCTCGGTGCCCTGGGTGCACGATGTCTGGTAGAAGGACTGGGTGGAGTTGGAATCTCTGTACAGTTCGAAGATGCGTCCCCCTTTGGAGACGCCGCCCTGGGGCCGGATGAGCTCGGTGACAGAGGGACAGCATTCGTCGACCTGCGGAGCACGCTTCCGGGGGGAACTTTGGTGTAGGTCGCTGTAGGGGAGAGAGAAAACTGAAATCAAATAGTGCACCAGCAAAAGGCCCATCAGTTGCTGTGTGATATATTCTACGTGTCCATAAAGGTGAATTTTCAACGTTCCGGTTTTGGATGAGGGTGATTAAATGAGTGATACGGATATTTGCACAAATCTTTGTTCGATGCAAGCTCCAAACATGGACTTTACTATGTAACATTGTTTAGTTCGAAGTGATCATGTATAAAATATGTGTTAGAAGGAGTGTTGCAACATAGTTCAAAAATAGGCAGATTGTTAGCCCGTACTAAAGTGGGGAACAATGTAAAATCATAGTAGAAATTAGTGGCATATGATTGCGAACTGTTCAATACATTATTAACGGGTGGGAACATGGCGGTGGAGCTCCCAGTTCTTGAAAAATTTACGGTCGAAATTCTATCCTTAACAAACTTAACCGGCGTTCTCTGAATAAGCACTTAGTAAAAAAAATAACAAAGAAATCGTCCATTCAATTCAAAGTACTTTTCAATAATTGAGAAAACCTACTTCCAGGTCCACAATGTGAAGAGAAGTTATAAAAGAAGGACTAGAAGCGGTGTTGCAGTAAGGAAGCCCCTTGCGGGTGACATCAAATGACGAAAATGGCCGCAATTTGCAAAGGACCATAAAAGGTGGACTGCTATTTATAAAGGAAAGGTTATGGGATCTTCTGAGTAACGATTTACACTCATTCAAAGTCTAGTCCTCAACCCTTTCGAGAATCTGTGGGACGCACTTGAAAAGAGTTCAAGGTACGGCACGTACTACTCTTCCATCATCCATTAAGGGTTAAGGCGACCTCTTGATACAATTATGGTCCAAAATAAAAATAGTCACTCTCCAGAAACTTACTGCAACAGTGTCACGACTTCTGAAAGTTATTTGGGCTAAAGGTGGCAAAACAAAATATTAAGATTTGCGACTTTTATATGCACGTGTAGCATTTAGCATTGCTCGAAAAATTTTACCCGTGCCCGAGATTTTACACGTGCTTGTCAACAATATACTCGTCCTCCTTTGAAACTAACCCGTTGAACTCTAATTATATAAATAGCTTATAAATATATATAACATAATTTTCTCTTATTTATTACAAACATTAAAAAAATTTCACAATGAATTAATAGTTTCTAGAATTACATTATACATTAATAAAAGAAATACCTAGTAACCTAGTATTTCTTTTATGAAATAATTTAAATGACATAGGTCGAGTTATCTGGAATGTCAATTTATGCGAGAGTACTGCGTTTTTAAAATGAATCAAATATGGACGTTTGCCAGTTCCACAATCAAGCCAATGATCAAGGGCGGTGTTTCGAGCCCTGACTTGTAGTGTACCTTGCCGCAACCATGTCACGTAAGTGACAAGTAATGTAAGTTTTTTTTTTGTTAACTAGTTGGATACTTGCATTGTGCTTTTTTAGAGTAGCTCAATTTATAGGATCTTAATTTAAGCTTCTTAAAACCACAGGCAACTTCATTTCTTAACCATTATATTAGTTAAATACGATTGCAAGTCCCTTTAAAAAAATTAAATAGTTTACAAAGTTTAAATGAATATTTGTTTGCTTTAAAAGATGCAAATACCGATCCCCCATCCCCTTTAACTATGTCTGTACCCTATATGAGTCCTTGAATACAAGTAGATGTTCTACTTTTACAATTTGTTGGTGCATTTGTATACTTTAATAATTCACACATATATAAGAATTATCACGAAAAGTTGCCTTTAAAATGAAATAGAATCAAAATAACGATAATAAATTACATAAGTTATTATAAACATTTAAGTGATATTTTGAAATAAAATATATATTTAACAAGAAGTTCATAAAGAACTAAAATAGCCTACTTTCCTGTTACTTAAATACTTACTGAAGTTCTAATCGGGAAAAAACTAGGTTTCTAACAGTAAATATCATCAACAGCCGTTTCTACACTAGATTTATACATATTAGAAAAAAAAAATCGAAACACAGCATCCAGCTAATAATTTAAACTTCTAAAAGCCAAAATCAACTATTTTCCTTATTATTATTTCGCAAATCAATTAAACATTATTTATCGTCTGCTCGCGATTTATTTGTAGTTCGAGGAATAATTAAATATTTATTAATAACAAAAGTAATGAAACTCCAAACTGCATTAAAAAAATAAGAAATGTAAATTAAAACTTAGCATAATTGCATGCAAAAGTACGCCTTGCCGCTTTCTTGTTAGATAATTAATGAATAATCAAAGAATCAAATTGTGCTACATTTTATGACGTCATTCCAAACTGATTCATGAAAATATTATTTTGCTTCAAATATGTTTAAATAAATAAAGTTTCTCATGCCATTGTTGATTTGGCAACAGTGATTTAAATGACTCAAAATTGAATTTCAATGCTAATTCAATGGGAAATTCGCCGACAGATAGTAGATTTATGTCCGTCCGGACGTACAGATAGACAGACGGACAAAAAGTATGAAAGTTGGGTATCTGAGGTCATAGCTTTCTAACAAAAAAAGAATTTTTAAGATCCGATGGATAGAACCGATTTTGGAAGGGGGGTATGGACAGACAGACAGACGGAAAGACAGACAGACATACGAACAGACAGACAGGTGGACATCAACCGCATTTCAATACCTACAGTGACTTAAATGACTCAAAATTGAATTTCAATGCTAATTCAATGGGAAATTCGCCGACATATAGTAGATTTATGTCCGTCCGTACGTACAGACAGATGGACAAAAAGTATGAAAGTTGGGTATCTGAGGTCATAGCTTTCTAACAAAAAAAGAATTTTTAAGATCCGATGATTAGAACCGATTTTGGAAGGGGGGTACAGACAGACAGACAAACGGACAGACAGGCGGACAGACAGACGGACAGACATACGAACAGACAGACATACGAACAGACAGACAGATGGACAGACATACAGTTGGACATCAACCGCATTTCAATACCTACAGTGATTTAAATGACTCAAAATTGAGTTTCAATGCTAATTCAATGGGAAATTCGCCGACAGATAGTAGATTTATGTCCGTCCGGACGTACAGACAGACGGACAAAAAGTATGAAAGTTGGGTATCTGAGGTTATAGCTTTCTAACAAAAAAAGAATTTTTAAGATCCGATGATTAGAACCGATTTTGGAAGGGGGGTACGGACGGACAGACGGACAGACGGACAGACAGACAGACAGACAGACGGACAGACGGACATCGACCGCATGTCAATACCTACTTTTTCATTTTTTTTAATTCTTTCGAATTAAAAAAAGAAAAGTAGGCTAAAAATATCCCCTTATCAATTAAATAATATAACCATTAATATTATGTCTTAAAAATCTCGTTTTAAATCTATGTATAATTTTAAACATGTAAAGACCTTTTCAACAGAAAGATCTTTAATTCATGACGAAATGACAACCAAGCAGAATGTTTCGGAAATCGGAAATCGATACTAACTATCAGAGCATCGGCGCGAAGCGCCCTTTCTCTTTCATCGAAAAAGTGCCGTAAAGGCGATAACTTTTACAAGGAATGATCTTAGGCTCGAAGGCCCGCGTTCTATGGCTCGATAAGGTTGAATAGAGCCAACATCTTGTCGGTCTTGGTAGTAGCGGCGGAAAGGGCCGCTGCCTTCTTGGATGAACGTGGGGATGTCCCCGAAGACGTCTGTAATAGCGTCTCTCACGGACGTGAGGGCCTCGAAAAGCGACGCAGGGTCTTCTGCAGTCTGGAGGCGGGGCTTGGGGTGCTACCACCTGGCGGCACGCTGGGGAAGCTCCCTTTTGGGAGCTTTGGTCGCTCCGGGCAGGTCACGGAGGAGCTAAGGTGGGGGCCACCGCAGTTGGACAGCAGTGGACGTTGGAACAGCTCGGGGGGGCAAGGTACGGGAGTCGTGGCCGGGGCCCCGCAGTACCGACACCTGGCACCCATGTGGCATTGGCTAAAGTGCCCGTGGTCTGGCAGTTGTAGCACTGGGGGATGCGCGAGACCTTCCTGTATGGTTCGAAGGAACCTTTTCCCCAGGAGGCTGCGTTGGTTGAAAATCTCCTTGAAGTTCCCAGTCCGTAAAAACCCAGGATTTGGAATAGGGTTTTAGAGGGGCTTTGGTACGAGCCCTTGTCTTTGGGGGCTACTTTTTCAGTTATGTAAACCCTCCGCGGCAAGCGCGGCAGTGATGGTTGCTGGATCGGTGTCGCGGGGCAAGCCCTTGACGACCGTTTTGAGGAGGGGGGCGTTTGCGATGCGAGGGCGAAAGAATCCTGCCTTAGCATCGGCAAGTACGGCAGGACTTATTTTTCCTCATCAGGGGTTCGTGGGAGTCTTGACAAAATTGTGATAAGGTTTGAAAAGCCTATTCACCTCCCACTGCATCGCGAACGCGGAGGCAATTGGCACGCCGATATCTCCTCCGAGGAAAAGAATCGGGTTCAGTCTGCGTGCCACCTGGAATGGGCATAGGGGTCTTAAAATAACCGCCTCCGGGAATTGGGCATCCGGATTAAGTTTGATTTTTTATCAACCGCCTCCGGGAATTGGGGCATCCGGATTGAGCTTGATGTTAATATCAACCGTTTTCGGGAATTGGGCACCGGATTAAGCTTGATATTGTCAACCGCCCCCGGGAAATTGGGTTCCGGATTTAGCTTGACCTTCTTGGCCGTCGGGACATCCATGCTTCCCTCCTGGGACCGGGCACCGAGCTTCCCCTCCGGGAATGGGGCATCCGGGGTTTACGTCCCTGCCGCCGGGAATTGGGATCCGACGACAGCTCCAGGACTCGGCCAAGGCTTGAAACTGGTTGGAGGTGGGGAATTAGCCAAAAACTTGTGGCACAACATCCGTCTCAGAGAGCTCTCCTCCGCTCTCGATTTTCATAATACTTCTCATATCGTTCAAACTGCTCCTTCATCCGTCTCATTCGGCCCGAGTGCACCAGGCTGGCTAGCCGGTAGCGAAAATGTGTTCCTCTGTCTTCCGTCTATCATCGTCGACCATGCCATCATGAAGATGTTGATGCAGAATGTTTCATGTATCTAAAAATTATTATATAAAACCCCAATTAACAAATAAAGTGGTGATCTGAAACCAAGCTTCGCGTGAATTTTTATAATGACTTACGTGTTGATTCGTTGTTTCTTGTGTCCTGTGGGACGGGCGTCGAGAGCTCTGCAGTATACACATATGACAAGCAGCGACATCAACTGTAAACAAACACATGGTGAATACT
>JAFNEN010000607.1:247500-250000 GCA_019343175.1 Oedothorax gibbosus
TTTGTTTGTTTGTGGATTTTTTTGGATTTGTTAGTTTGTGGATTTGTTTGTTTTTGTGGTTTGTTTTTGTTTGTGGATTTGTTTGTTTTGTGGATTTGTTTGTTTGTGGACTTGTTTGTTTGTGGATTTTGTTTGTTTGTTTGTGAATTTGTTTGTTTGTGGATTTGTTTGTTTGTTTGTTTGTGGTTTGTTTTTTGGATTTTTTTTTTTTGATGTTTTGTTTGTGGATTTTTTTTTGTGGATTTTTTTGTTTTTGGATTTGTTTGTTTGTTTGTGATTTGTTTTGTTGTGGATTTGTTTGTTTGTGGATTTGTTGATTTGTTTGTTTGGTGGATTGTGTTTGTTTAAGGATTTGTTTTTGTTTTTTGATTTGTTTGTTTGTGGATTTGTTTGTTTGTGGATTTGTTTGTTTGTGGATTTGTTTGTTTGTTTGTGATATTTGTTTGTTTGTGGTTATGTTTGTTTGCGGATTTGTTTGTTTGTGGATTTGTTTCTGGATTTGTTAGTTTGTGAATTTGTTTGTTTGTGGATTTGTTTGTTTGTGGATTGTTGTTTGTGGATTTGTTTTGTTTGTTTGTGAATTTGTTTTTTGTGATTTGTTTGTTTTGTGGATTTGTTGATTTGTTTGTTTTGTGATTTGTTTTTTAAGGATTTGTTTGTTTTTTGGGGGATTTTTTGTTTGTGGATTTGTTTGTTTTGTGGATTTGTTTGTTTGTGATTTGTTTGTTTGTGAATTTGTTTTGTTTGTGGATTTGTTTGTTTGCGTTTGTTTTGTTTGTGGTTTGTTTTCTGGATTTTTTAGTTTGTGAATTTGTTTGTTTGTGGTTTGTTTGTGGATTTGTTTGTTTGTTTTGGATTTGTTTGTTTGATCGTGGATTTGTTGTTTGTTGTGGATTTGTCTGTTTGTTTGTTTGTGGATTTAATTGTTTTTAGTGGATTTTTTGTTTGGGATTTGTTTTTGTTTGTGGATTTGTTGATTTATGGATTTGTTGATTTATTATGAATTTTTTTTATTTATTGATAAAAAATGGATTTATTTATGGATTTATATCGATATGGATTTTTTTATGGATTTTTATCGATATCGATATGGATTTATATCGTATCGTATACGTAACGATATTTAAATGATATTAATAGAATTTATACGATAAACGACATGTATATCGTTACGTTGATATGTATATCGTTTTTGTCGATATGTATATCGATATGCACATCGATACAACATATCGATGTACATTCGTTATAGATATATTTATCGATATGTATATCGATACCAATATGTTTTTGTTATGTACATCGATACGTATAGCGATACCGATATATATATATATTTTATATAATATATTATAATATATATAATATATAATATAATATATATATATATATATATAATATTTTATAATTTATAATATAATATAAAATTTTATATATATATAATATATATATATAATATAATATATATATATATATTAGATATATATATTTTATAATATATATTATAATCGCTTTTCACCGTATCGATATAGAATTTTTTTATTCGATATTATATGTATCGATCCGTTTTGTATATCGATATCGATTTGTGAATGTATATCGATACGTATATCGATATGTAAATCAATTGTATATTATATTTATATGTATATCGATATCGATATTAATATACTATTGATATGAACATATCGATATGATAATTATATCGATATACATAGATATATGTATCGATATCGATATACGTATCGATATACGTATCGATATACGTATCGATATCGATATGTATCGATATCGTATACGTATCGAAAATACGTATCGATATCGATATACGTACGATATCGATATACGTATCGTTTCGATATGTATCGATATCGATATACGTATCGATTACGTATCGATACGATATTTCGATATCGATATACGTATCGATATACGTATCGATATCGATATACGTATCGATTTTACGTATCGATATCGATTACGTATCGATATACGTACGATACGATATACGTATCGATATACTTCGATATCGATATACGTATCGATATACGTATCGATATCGATATACGTATCGATATCGATATACGTATCGATTCGATATACGTATCGATATCGATAACGTATCGATATACGTATCGATTCGTTATTGAATCGATATACTATCGATATATGTATCGATATTTCATATCGATATATGTATCGATATACATATCGGTATTTATCGATATCGATATACATATGAATCGGTATATCATCGATATATGTATCGATATCGATATACTATCGATATCGATATAAGTATCGATATACGTATCGATTCGATATGTATCGATATCGATATACGTATCGTTATCGATATGTATCGTATCGATATACGTATCGATATACTATCGATATCGATATACGTTCGATATCGATATGTACGATATGATAACGTATCGATATCGATATACGTATCGATATTTCGTATCGATACGGGCGTTATAATGAAACGATATAC
>JAFNEN010000607.1:255000-266921 GCA_019343175.1 Oedothorax gibbosus
TTACAACGTTAGAAATATTGTGAGTCCCTCGGGCCAAAACTTTTGAATCAAGTACAAGATACGATTTATTCGGAAATGAAGGCGTTAATTATATTCACCAAAGCGTCGTTAATGGGTAAAATTAAATTGAGATAGGTATCAATGAATTTGAAATTAATGAACAAAAAGGATAAATTAAGGAAAACTCTACTTTTCTAACAGTTAAAGTATGTGGTGGTATCACGGTTAGTAATAGAAATCTTATAATTTTTTATAACATCAACGCCTTATCAACCCTATTCGTAATGCTAGTTAGTTTAAAATCGACTAAAACACAAACGCCGGAAATGTTTAACTGGACAAATCATAATTTAATCATTCGACGGAGCATGTACGACATAAGAATGCACGACATCCATTTATTATTTGGGAATTTACAATGCAAAACGTAAAATATAGTTAAGTTTCTTTTGCAGAAAAATTCGAGTTAGAAGAGACTAATCTTTTAACTGGACCTTACGATTTGCCCCGTAAATTCCTAAAAGATAAAGGGATGATGATAAATGCCGATCCAGTGACAAGAGAACTTTGTTGTAATTTCTCGAAACCTCTGAACTATAACAAAGTACACTTTAAGACTGATTATTTCAAGGCAAATATGGTCCAATGCATTGTTGTGGTTACTGCAGTTGACCTGCCCAAGGTAGAGTGGTTTAAATACGAAAGAGAAGCATGGTCCGAAAAAAAGCGAAGCCGGCTGACCGCCTCCGCATCACTGAAATACGCCTCCCATATATTATATTCTTTGAATATTAATTAATTTCGCAAACGAAATGGAAATAACGGGTTTAGACGCCTTCGGCACCAGGTGCCGTTTTGTACAAAATTTTCCGGAAAGAAAATAAATGAAACTAGCCAAATTTAGCTTGTAAATGTTTTTATAGAACGAATACTGTGTTTGGCGCCTTTTTTCCCGTTGAACACAAATGTTATATGGAAGCGGGCAAAGTGACATATTCTGATACAAACCATGACAAATCGGTGTAAGATTTTAATCTTATTTAAGTTACTTTATGAAGCTGGAATTTACGTTTCATTTGCTATGCTCAAGTATACTAATCTTTTGAGTAGGTCAATGGCAGTATCTCCATCGAAAAAAGATATTAAAAATACGCGGAGATAAACGTTGAAATTTGAGATGTGGTCAATTTCTAAGATTTTGTATTGATGAATTAACAGGTTTATAAAATGGACAGATAAGGACTTTAAATATGCTGGGATCTAATAATTAAATATGATGTAATCATAATTTAAACGATTTAATTCCGACCGGAGTGTGACCAATAAAGCTGGAGCAACAGAAAATCTATATCCAAGTCCTACAACTGAAGCTCAAGAAAAATAATACATCCACTCCCAAGTCCAATCCAAGAGCAACGGTCTGCTCCATTTATGCAAGGCTGTAAATTTGAGTTTTAGAGAGTTGAGTTGGCAAGAGTGCTACTTTTTAAAAAATTACGTATAATTTTTTTTAAATTACATATTAATATTTTTAAAAAAATTATATTTTTTAAAAATTATTTTCAAAGTTATGTAGTATATTATTTCTAAAAAAGTTTTAACGTACTTTTTAAAACAAAAAATTTTATAGTATTTTTTGATATAAAGTTTCATAAAAATATTTTTTTAAACGTTATGTACCAATTTGTTTTAAACAAAAGTTAAAAACTTTTAAAAACGTTTTTTTTTTAAATTACTATATTTGTCAACTTTTTTAAAAATTTGAACAGCAATTTAAAAAAAAAAGTTTTATTTTAAATTTTTATTAAAAATGTTTTGGGAAAAATGTCGATTTAACACTCCTCTCTTTTTACTTATAAGCCATAAACTACATCAATGTTTACTTACATACACATTTTCCACTCGCATGATATATTCTTCCAGTATCCAACATGGAAAACACCAAAAAATTCCAACAACTTGAAATCAGGCGCTCGCCAGCGACCAAAACACATGGAGTGAAATCAAGTGCCCGGCGCAAAGGCAATTTAAGATCGCTGTTCACCATTTTCCCCCGGTATTGCGATCCACATCAATAAATCCCAGCCTGGGTAAGGCCCACTTCGAACACACACCTGTCAGGTAAGAAAAGAAAGTGGACTCTGTGACTCCAAGCAAGGAAGAAACAAATTTAAACAAAGTACAAGTGGCTCTGGTGAGAGGAAGAAAGACAGGTTCGGTCGGAAGAATGTCGATCCGATATCAGTTAGACATCGTGATTTAACCCTTTAAGGCCGGTTATCAACCCTTTAAGGCCGGCGATGGCGCTGATTTAAGTTTATGAGAATAAATGTTAGAGTTTTATCGAAAAAATACCTTAAACAGCATCAATACCAGCAACTCCTTAAAACCAAAGTCATTTTTTACACAAATAAACGACTGGTACAAGTCACCTGCTTCGGTATCGATATTTTTGAAAAGATTGAACATTCTCTTTTATACCCGCATGATCGTGATAACTCGGTCTTAAAGGGACATATTCGAAACCGACTCAGGCCGTGATAATTGCCTAGGCGTACAAGTGTTCATTATTTTAGGAGGCCCCAAAATTGACTTTAAACCTATACATTTTGCCACATTTTACGGCCACAGTGATTAAGAATATTATTTTTTGCTTATCTAAATAATTAAGCACTATAATGGATGGATATTATAAAATTTGATGATTAAAACCTTAATTTAAAAAAGTCATTTTTTCCAACTATGTATTTTTTGTTAAACTATCAGTCCTAAAAGGGCCCCCAGAAGTATCCGTGTATTGAGCCCCAACCTTTCATCATCAGGCCCTAAACCGACTGGTAAGTTACGATTCGAATTTGAAAAATTGTGCGTAATTAATATTTTGAAAATTTATAATTCGAACCAATTTCAAAAAGTGGTATTATAGAAACCTGTAAGTCAGTTACATTTATCATAAAATAAAAACACATTTTTTAAAAATATTCAATACAGCCGGAGAAATGTGGCTTAGAAAATAATTTTTCTCATCGGATTAACACAGAGTCACTTTTGTTTGGAAACCCGCGGTCGATCGGGCTCATTTGTCCTTAACAATCATTACTTCCTATAAAATTTACTTTTTGCGAAACAAATCTTGTTATCAGTGGCGAGTCAGTTGAACCTCTGTCAAACTAAAAGAGTGCAGTGACCAGTTTGGTCCGGCACGCGCCAAGGATAAAGCGAAAGTGCTGCAACGACTGCCCAACGCGCACGTAACACGGATGAATTACACAGAGAACGGCATTGGACACCTTTGGCCCCTTGGTTGTTGCCAAACAAGAATATTTTTAATTTTGTAGGTTTTTTTTAATAATTTATACCGCTCTTTTAGAATTTAATATAGAAAGCGTGAGTGAAATATGTGCAGGGACTTTTTTGGTAGGAATAATAAAGTTATTTATGCAACAAATGTAAAACTTTTTATAAACTCGGGCAAATAAGTTTATGGTTGAACATCGGAAAACCGGTAGAAAAGGAAAGGCAAAAAATATAATACTATATGATTAATTATTTGTAATTATTATAATTGCTAATTATTTTAATAGGATTTATTACTTTTCTTGCCATTTTTGCAAGTTTTCCGATGTTTTAGATTCGACTCATCTAAGAGTGACATCCATGACTGCGTGATTATAACCAGTAAAGTAAGGTTATTATTATTATTTTTGGTAGAGTTTAGATACCACTCTTTTTGGTATTAAAAATTTAAAAGGAGAAATTGCTATTCAATTTGCAAATTAGTATCGTTTCAACTACCTTAAAAAAACATATTTTACACTTTTTATGAAAACTCTCATGACTTGCCATTAAATTTGTCTGTACAAGAGATCATTACTGCTGCTGAAGGCTCTTATACAAGAGGCCAATTCAGGTTTTTTTCTTTTTTTACTGGCGTCTAGTAGGAATGAAATTTTCGAAAAATAATCCAAAGTTTGAACTTTTCGAGGTGAATATTATTAAGTTAGACTTATTTTTATAACTTCGGATTATTTTTTAGTTTATTATTATTATTGTTTGGTAAAAAAAACTATCCTGGGTAAATACTAATAACAGAGTGTCATTTTTATTTTAATTGAATCGACGTCATAAGAAATAATCGTACGATATTGTGTGCTATTGGTACTTTTCTGGAAAACATGATTTGATTGCTGCACCCAGAAATGATTTTGGCCTTATGCAGAGATGTACGAAATTATTCGACTATTTAAAAGAAAAAAGATAATATAAAAATATTACTCTCAATAATGTAAAAATATTTTCCTGCCATGATCCCTTTTAATTTTTTGTCACCACTCCCCCGGGAGGGTGCTCAATTGCCACGTACTGTTATCGGCCTCTCTTTTGGGGTCTTTTGCTGCATCTTTTTGTTTTGTCCTATTCCCCGCCATTACTCCCCTACTCGCTTTCTCGCGGCCATTCATTGCCATCCTGCCTTCCATCCTTCCATCCTACCATCATGTTTTAATTCCCGCCATACCGGAGGTGGAGGTAGCTACGCTACCATGTACTCCTAAATTTGTTAAACGTCGTCGTCGTAAAAATATTATACATTAGGTTTTAGAGGGAAAAAACACTATTGAAATGTTTAAAAACTCATCATATTAACAAATTTCGATTAAACTATTGTCTAAACACTACTTAGGTTGGAAAGTGTTTTTCACCAAAGACGTCTGTAATTTGAATTTTGTTTCCTAAAATATTATTTTTCTTTAAATATTGAAGATTTATAGACGGCAATAGTGTTTATAAAACTAACATTTACTTGCTTTTGTTTCGAAATTAATTTTATGAGATTATTTGTTGTAACTACCAACTTTTATTTATTAATAATTTTTATTAAAATTAAATTTTACCTTAAATTCTTAAGAGGATTCATCAGACGCCACCTACCGGTCGCCTCTCAATAGTAACTCTATGGTAAAATCGAGATGGTTTTTTTGATGATATCACACGAAATTATTGGAATATTTTCACGCGGTTTGTGTCTTTAGACAGATTTTGACTTGAAGATGCATTACCTAATTGTTATTTTTGTTTAAATTTTTGTTAAAAAAAATTACATTAAAAGTTAACTTTAACTTCATTTTATAAAAATTGAGTAGAAGATATTGAAAAAATTAATTTACAGGTACCGAGTTTGAACATTTTTGTATTAAACTTGCCTTTAAACTTTGAAATTGGGTAATTTAAAGTTGAGATATCAATTAAAATGTGAAGACAAGTGCTAAAAAATTGTGCAAAGCCACGCCTCCCATAAGAACCTCCCCTTCTCAGGGTTCATTAGTTTGGACAGTAGGTTATCAAGGACGGGGGACAGCTTCACATGTGGTCTTAAGTGTGGGGGGACGGGGGGGGGGGGGGGGGGGGTACTTTTTCCACCTTTGAAGGGGATTTCGGAGAAAACCGCTGACGCTGGGAGAGGGTGCGAGTGTCTTTTTATTTTGTATTTTCGCTTTGTCAATGGAACTCGTTGCATTCTTCGCTGTGGCTATTTCACAGCCCAGTGCTATAATATTATCAAATGCCAATTTTCGATGCGTATTTAATTTACTGGAGCTCACAATTCACTAGAGCAATTTTAATAATTACTCTTCTTATTGTGTTATTTTTGTTTATAGAATGAAAAGAACTATAGTTTATGGTTGGAAGAAATAATTTTAAATCGCAATCTAATATTTAGTAGAAAGAAAAAAGTTATACTATAATGTATTTGATGTTGGTGAGGATTTATCGTTTCATATTAATGATTGTTACAAATTGACTATTCTACTTTCTTTACTCACAACAGACAATATTTTAGTTACATTTTAACATTTGAATACAAAATATAAGCATAATGCGCTACATATTTTTCACAATAATAACTAAATGATTGAATATTTTTTAAAAAAAACGATTGGAAGTAAAATGTGGGATAAGTTCTGCCCAACCCTATGATAAATTGTAAGAAATAGATGTTAAAAGGGGAAAAAAAAGCAACTGTTACCTATAACAGCTCCCCACAACATTTACACGCCATAGAAAAAATAGCCTAACACAGCAATTTAAATTAAAATTAATTAATTATTTCTAGTTTTCTAAATTTATTTATAATTCGAAGAATAGTTTTGTAAAATTGGTTAGGTCAATTCTACTTAAAAATAGTGGGTTTCGCAAGTCTAGATGAAATATGCCAGGTTTGGTATGAATGATAAAGAATCCAAGCTGATTGTAGAGCTCTATATACAATACAAATTAGCAAACAGCATCAATGCAAAGGGCACAGTGGGAATGTAAAGAAAATGCCGACTTTTATTTATCACTATTGACGCCTTCTAGTGCAGTAGAAATAAGCGAAAAAACACCTTAACCTAGAACAAATTGGAACATAAACTATTCTTGTTGCAAATGGTAGGTAACATGCTTCTAATGAACATACTAAAAACCGCAACCCGTACTGTTGCGACAAATGTTTTTGGCCGCCATCTTGAAAACACGTAAACATTTTTTTTTTTTTTTTTAAATCACAATAAACCATAATAAGTCGAGTTTGGTATCAAATTGAAGGAAATTTTATGCTGAAAAAGAATGATATTGATTTTAAAACTAAAAATATTTACAAACATGATTTTGGAGTGAAACAATGAGAAAACGTTCGAAAAATATCACCGCAAGCGACGGAACCACCCCTTGTTATTATTGAGATGTCCAACAAAAGTTTGCGACTTTGCGACTCAAAGCCATGATTCAAAGAATGGAGTCCCTCAAAATAAGCAATATTGAACAAACCCTCATGAAATGTACTAAAAGAATGGACAAAGAATGACTGAAAGTCAACATGGAACCTGGAATTTAAATCATTCGAAATGCAGTGAACTAACTTATGCAATGAGTTTGCTGACGCTGACCCGAGTTTTATAACTGACCGGTTGATATAACAGATGCAGGGATGACGAAATATTTTGTAGATCTAAACAAGGCTTGAATATCTTTTCCAATCATGTCACGTTGGCCTTGTCTGCACTATCTGTTATTTTATTTAAATATATTCTACAAAACACATGAAGAGTCAGTAAGTGGACTGTGATCTAAAAAATTGACAAAATCTTTCGTCATCCTTGCATTAGTTATATCAACGAAAGACACTGGTCGACAAACTCATTGCTGCTAAAGTTAGTTCACTGCATTTCGAATGATTTAAAATCCAGGTTCCATGTTGACTTTCAGTCATTCTTTGCCCATTATTTTAGTACATTTCATGAGGGTTTGTTCAATATTGCTTATTATTAGGGACTCCATTCTTTGAATCATGGCTTTGAGTCGCAAAGTAGCAAACTTTTGTTGGACATCTCAATAATAACAAAGGGTGGTTCCGTCGCTTGCAATGATATTTTTCGGGCATTTTCTCATCGTTTCCTTCCAAAATTATGCTTGTAAATATATTTCGTTTTAAAACCAATATCATATTCTTTGTCAGCATAAAATTTCCCTTAATTTGATACCAAACTCGACTTATTATGGTTTATTGGGATTTTTTAAAAAAAAAATTGACGTTTTTTCAAGATGGCGGCCAAAAAAACATATTTGTCGCGACACTACGGGTGGCGATTTTTAGTATGTTCATTAGAAGCATGTTACCTATCATTTGTCAGTGTCTAAAACCTTTCTACTGCTCAAACTAAAAGAACTATATGGACTTCAGGTGGGTTTCACGCGTTTTTCGTGAAAAGCACGCATGCGCAAAGAGTAGCTGCCATAGGACTTTTTGTGGTTTTATAGGTATTGGCTGAAAAACGAAAAGAGCTACAGACTTCAAAGTTAGTCTGCGAATTCCTAGTACCTGTCAGCAGGGCCGTTAGTTATAGAGGGGAGCCTCCCCAATAATTTTACAGAGGGATCCCAAAAGGTGTCAGCTTTAATACTTTTAACCATTAATTTTTTGATCTTTATTTAACAAAAATAAGTAAAAAAATGGCTATTTTATTTTGAGTGTCCAAAATGGCGCCCTGTGAAAATTTACTTCAATATTTTCGACCCGCCATTTTTTCAGACCAAACCCCTTCGAAAATTCTTACCGACTTATTACCAGAAGACAACTATAATCACGGTAGTAAGAACGGAAAACTTACTTTTTAAAAAATTGGTATCAAGTACTTTTTAAAAAAAAAACAAATTGAAGGAATGTTCAAATTAAAGTATAGGAGAAACCGTAGGACAAAAATGAAATGTTTGTTTAAAACAAACATTTCAATTTATTTCTATAACTCTTCTAATGTAGGAAGAAAAATATAAAAGATTCTGCTTTCGACTTCGGCACATGTAATACTAGGCAGTGAAACAGTGAATCTTTTAAGAATTTTTCACTGGGCGACATTGCATGTAAAAAGTTTATTATTATTATTTTTTTGGGGGGGGGGGGGATCGTTGCGTAATAGGAAAAGGGGGTCGTCATTTCAAGATAATCCCTAGTGCAACTTGAAAATTTCATTGATTGCGAAAAAATTCTTTTATTTGTAATCAACTAATTTGGTAAAATAGAAATTGCATAAGCTTCAACTACACTCAAAGCATTATTTAAAATACCATAAGTAAAGAAGTAAATAGTTTGTATAAATGAGAAAATGTATTAACTAGAAAGGACTTTCAGGAGTTATGGAGGTGCAACTTGTTGAAAAGTTATATCTGGTTCACGTTGACGTTCACGAGATTTTTTTTACAAGTGGAAGTAGGGAAGTAAATAATAAATAACATTTCGTTTAAATTGCCTAAACTAAGATTTTTTGTTAATTTAGCGGAACAATACATGTTCAGATTTAAGGCATTGATCTCTGAAAATGTTGATTCCGTATTATTTATAAATTAATTTTTTTTAATATTTCGTTACTTACTTTAATCAATCAGTGTTAATGTATTAACTCATAACATTTGTATGTTTGGTTTTTACATCGAAGAGTTAAAAATAGTTAGAGTACAAAACTAGGGTCATTTTTGATTTTTTTAAAGTCTTATTTTCCCATATTTGTTTTTTTAAGCATATAAAATAGTTGCAATAGGAACTAATTGGTCTTATGATACCTGTCGTTACAAACTCTAAATCAGCTCAGTCGTAGATTTATGGGCATCCCTAAATATCATCTCTATACCCCATATCATCCCTATATTTATTTTACAGATTTCAATTGACAGTTTTGTAGGGGGGGGGGGGGGGACCATCTTGGTTGCAGAAAAGTTTTAGTGTTTAATAGTCATCCACAGGGTTGTAATGAATGTGCAATATCTGATAAACAACAACTGGCTACAACTTGCCCATTTTTTAGCCTACTTTTCTTTTTTTAATTCGAAAGAATTAAAAAAATGAAAAAGTAGGTATTGACATGCGGTCGATGTCCGTCTGTCTGTCTGTCCGTACCCCCCTTCCAAAATCGGTTCTATCCATCGGATCTTAAGAATTCTTTTTTTGTTAGAAAGCTATGACCTCAGATACTCAACTTTCATACTTTTTGTCCGTCTGTCTGTACGTCCGGACGGACATAAATCTACTATCTGTCGGTGAATTTCCCATTGAATTAGCATTGAAATTCAATTTTGAGTCATTTAAATCACTGTAGGTATTGAAATGCAGTTGATGTCCATCTATCTGTCTGTTCGTATGTCTGTCTGTCTTTCCGTCTGTCTGTCTGTCCGTACCCCCCTTCCAAAATCGGTTCTATCCATCGGATCTTAAATTTTTTTTTGTTAGAAAGCTATGACCTCAGATACCCAACTTTCATACTTTTTGTCCGTCTGTCTGTACGTCCGGACGGACATAAATCTACTATCTGTCGGTGAATTTCCCATTGAATTAGCATTGAAATTCAATTTTGAGTCATTTAAATCACTGTAGGTATTGAAATGCAGTTGATGTCCATCTGTCTGTCTGTTCGTATGTCTGTCTGTCTGTCCGTAGCCCCCTTCCAAAATCGGTTCTATCCATCGGATCTTAATTTTTTTTTGTTAGAAAGCTATGACCTCAGATACCCAACTTTCATACTTTTTGTCCGTCTGTCTGTACGTCCGGACGGACATAAATCTACTATTTGTCGGCGAATTTCCCATTGAATTAGCATTGAAATTCAATTTTGAGTCATTTAAATCACTGTAGGTATTGAAATGCGGTTGATGTCCATCTGTCTGTCTGTTCGTATGTCTGTCTGTCTTTCCGTCTGTCTGTCCGTCTGTCCGTATCCCTCTTCCAAAATGGGTTCTATCCCTCGGATCTTAAATTTTTTTCTTGTTATAAAGCTATGACCTCAGATAGCCAACTTTCATACTTTTTGTCTGTCTGTACGTCCGGACGGACATAAATCTACTATCTTTCGGCGAATTTCCATTGAATTAGCATTGGAATTCAATTTTGAGTCATTTAAATCACTGTTGCTAAATCAACAATGGCATGAGAAACTTTATTTATTTAAACATATTTGAAGCAAAATAATATTTTCATGAATCAGTTTGGAATGACGTCATAAAATGTAGCACAATTTGATTCTTTGATTATTCATTATTTATCTACCAAGAAAGCGGCAAGGCATACTTTTGCATGCAATTATGCTTAGTTTTAATTTACATTTCTTATTTTTAATGCAGTTCGGAGTAGTTTCATTACTTTTGTTATTAATAAATATTTAATTATTCTTCGAACCACAAATAAATCACGAGCAGATGATAAATAATATTTAATTAATTTGCAAAAGAATATTACGGAAAATAGTTGATTTGGCTTTTAGAAGTTTAAATTATAGCTGGGTGCTGTGTTTCGATTTTTTTTCCTAATATGTATAAATCTAGTGTAGAAACGGCTGTTGATGATATTTACTTTAGGAACCTAGTTTTTTTTCCCGATTAGAACTTCAGTAAGTATTTAAGTAACAGGAAAGTAGGCTATTTTAGTTTCTTTATGAACTTCTTTTTTATTTCAAATGCTTTTTTTAAATACAATTTATGATATAACGGATGGGATTTTTGAGAAAATACGGTTTCTTTCAATGTCGCCCAGTGATTTGATTTTCATATTACTAGGCGACATTTTTCTTTCACTGGGCGACATTAGTGTCGCCCAGTCACTATGTTAAAAGATTCTCTGCAGTGAAACAACCCATGGCGTATCGCTAGTCCTACGGTTTCTCCTATACTTTAATTTGAACATTCCTTCAATTTCTTTTTTAAAAAAAGTACTTGATACCAATTTTTTAAAAAGTAAGTTTTCTGTTCTTTGTGCCGTGATTGTAGTTGTCTTCGGTTTCCTAAATGTTACTACGGATTAGATATTTTGATACACATAAAGCCGAATCAATCCAGCAATTTGACCAATTATTAATGGTAATTTTCAAATATTAGTAGCTCGTCCAGTAATTTTTTACACAAAAAAAAACTGTCAAAATATTCCTTTTTATGAAAGAAAATTATAGAATAGATTTTGATTAGTTCATTTTTAAAGTAGGCGAAAAAACAGCTTTGACGAAAATGACCCAAACAAATTATTAAAAAACAAATATATTAACAATATATTTTGTGTAAGTTCCAATCCGAATCCCAACAGTTACGAAGATTATATGAGAATATTATATAAAACAAAAGCCCACCTACGGACTCAGGGTGAAAAACGACTGAGGAAAATCTCTGAAAACTACTTTTGCCTGACCATGAGAAATTCAGAGACCAAAGCCTTGCCAAAGCAGACCTCAAGAACAAGTTCTGTTATCGGTTGCTTTGGGGGGAAAGGGGGCGAAATGACCATATGTTGCCAGCCCCGGAGAAGTTCCCCCCTTTTCTTAGAACAGGAGTCAAAATCTCCCTGGCCGATTGACGCAGTCAATCATGATTTTCGGCTTTGTGGTTCTTGCATACGTCAACAGGTTGTGTCG